>OY751495.1:2134636-2330811 GCA_963565915.1 Entoloma clypeatum
CTTTGCAACTCCTGGGAACATTCTCTCAGATGATGGCTAGTCTATTCCGGGACCAGATCCGCCGACACATTTGCGTGATCTACATGGATGACATTGTGGTTATCGGTAAAACCAAGGAAGAACTCGCGCAAAACACCAGAGAAATTCTACAGATCCTATTGGACAATGATTTGTTTCTGAAGGAAAAGAAGTGTTTCTGGGAAGTAACCAAATGCCCTATATTGGGATATGTCATTGGTGAGGGACATGTCGAGATGGAAATTGAGAAGGTGGATACGATCCAAAACTGGCGAGCACCCACATCAAAAAAGGAAGTCCAGAAGTTCCTTGGGTTTGCTAACTTCTATTGACGCTTCATTGAAGGGTACTCAAACATCGCGAAACCTCTCACCACGCTCACAGGCGGCACTACGTTTACTTGGGGACCAATGGAGCAGAAGACATTTGAAGGCCTCATACAGGCGATCACATCAGCACCAGTCTTGGCATTACCAAAACCAGATGGGCAGTTCCAGGTCGAAACCGATGCATCGGGCTATGCAATTGGGGCAGTACTTTCTCAGAAACAGGACGACAAATGGCACCCTATTGTGTTTTTGTTGCAAACCATGTCCGCAGCCAAAGAGGCCTATGGGATTGTTAAGTAGGTGAAATGTCGGAGCTTCATCGGAGTCCGTCGGAGGTCAGACGTAGGACTGAGACCAGAGTGGAACTCCGGAAGTGCAGAGGAACGATGAAGGGGAGGGACTGTAAGGGCAACCACTTTCACTTTTCACAGGACAGTCTTGTATGATACCTCTACTAGCACTGCTGGTCAATAATATATTGGGTATATCCCAATGACCTGTGCATGGATTCAGATGATCCAGGGCTTGTTTTAAAGCCGGTCCACCAGACATTGACTGGCGCACCTACAATTTTGATGGACCGGCACATTCCCTGCCACATTCATCTATATTGGGTAGTGTTCGAAGGTTCAGTCTACATAGACCTGAACTGGACTGAACTGAACTGAAAAATAGACCACGTTGGACTGAACCGCGGTCTAAGGTCTATACATTTTAGAAAATTTAGACTGCAGTTCAGTCTAGATTTTTTTTTTGACTTAGACCGCAAAAAGACCAGTCTAAACAGGTCTAGACCGGTCTTTTTGCCCTTTGGGATACACCTCCAACCCCCCCCCCCCCCTAATATTCTACAATTTTTGGAGATTTTTCAGTAATCTGCATAATATTCTAGATATTTATAGTCCAATTTCATTGGTCTAAGGCTTGTTTTGAAGCTACAACTGAGTGGAATACATTTCTAGCTTGTGTATAAACTCTTGCTCAGAGTCACAAAGGTTAAGAATTGAGTGAAACATGGTGAAAACATAGCTAAAACTGTTGAGGCGACATGTGAGTCTGATGACTACATCCACAGGCCTGAACATAAAATGTGCAAGGAGAGGTGATACGATGCCATCAAGACAAAGGAGCGATGCTGACTATTGACTCACATGGGATCTCAAGAGAACAAGCTCCAGAATACAAAGGAAAGTAGGCTACTTATATATGTAAATACCATGAGGCATCAATGAGGTGCACAGTAAATAAGACTGTTCTAGAATAACATGTGTCTAACATGAGGTAGGATAAGATAAAGGTTTCAGATAAGATAGGATAAGATCAAGAGATAGGATAAGACGAGATAAGATAAGATAACGAGATAAGATAAAATTGAGATTAGATAATAGGATAAGATAAGAGCGATCATAACAAAAACATATGATTACAGTGTTATTTTTTTGTATCTGTGTTTACAGTGCTATTTTTGTTGTATCTGTACTATTATTACTGTGTTATTTTTGTTATATCTGTGTGCCTCTCATTGCGGAGCGAGCAATGGGTGGATGCATCGATTTGACGTTGGATGATGCGTGACACACGCGCATCAAATGTGTCAAATATATGTAAACAAACTCAAAAAACATCGCATTTCTCCTACACAGGAGGAAGTAAGCTTACAGACTATATTAATTATATAGCAGAGTATCATATGTCAATAAATATGTATTTATTTTATGAATTTTCGCCACGGATTTGAGCATATAGCAATGCAACACTTTACATCAAACAATGGTAAACAACATGCAAATGCATTGCGCAGGTGCGCGTGGTGCCTTCCTCATGATCTAATAATAGTTTAACATGATAGAACTCATCAATATATATGTATTCACCTTCTGAAACACCTTGTATAATTTTTAGATCTCTAGATAAGATAGAAATGATGAAATGTGCATATTTCAGTAAAAGTGTTATATCTCCATAATGAATGCACCAAATTTGAAAAACAGATGTGCTGTGAGGTCCCCTGAATGAGGAGAATCCAAAGCTGAAACAAAATTTTTTGGTCAAATTTTCGACCTATTTTGCTTCTATTCACCTTATTAAGTCCTTGGGCTTGATTTGAATGGTCTGAGTAGATTTACATACAATGTTACAATGGTATATATACAGTATATATAGACTACAGTGGTTGTGGAAGGGAGAAAGTAAGAAAAGATTGTTTTTGTGTTTGAGAAAACCCATGATGATGCCCTGTTGATCATGATTTACAGTGTGCCTTTGTTTTGATGCATCATTTCAGAATTCTACCTCCATAGCTCATATATTTAACTGGTTATATGCTTACTATTAGCTTCTAAGTATCTCTACATAAGTTACAAACTATTTTTAGGACTTACAGTGCCACGGATTGGGCATTGAAGGCACGAGTTTCAACGATGCGTGTTGCTCGGCATTGATGCCAAGCACTCTCGGCAATTGCCAAAAGTCGAACCATACATAAGTCAACTGCCAGCCCAATGTTCCCACACTTTTTTTATCCCCCACCTTCACTCCAGCCAGCCACTTTCCCCCCCCAATGCCCGCCCCTCGTGCCCAACTGCCTCCCACTCACGCCCAACGGCGTCCACTTGCGCCCAACATGCCCAACAGCTCCCTCTAATGCCCAACGGCATCCACTCACGCCCAACGACTGCAACTCACGCCCAACACCCTCGAACGGCTCCAACAACGTCCACTCATGCCCAACGCCCTCAAACAGTTCCCTCTAGCTAGTGTTTAAAAGTCCGGTTCGGTCCGGTTTTTGACCCTCAAAATTTAGAGACCGAGACTGAGACCGATTTTTTGGTTCACATGATCTCAAAAAAACTGAACCGGACCGATGCAAGACTGGTGCATCGGTTCCGTTTACCTCAAAGAAGTGAGACTGGACTGGTCTCAACCGGTTTAAACCAATATATTACAAGTAAAATAAGACTAAGGACATGTGCGCACGTCATACTCCGTCAATTGGTCCTCTGTGGGCTCAGCCTGGCCCCATGTGCTCTGGGGCGTGACTCAATGCCGTTGGGTGTGAAAGGGGGCTGTTGGGCACTGCGCACGAAGGAAGGGTGCTGGGTGTGAGTCGACGGCATTGAGGACGCGAGGCAGCCATTGGGCATTAGAGGGGCCGTGGGGCACTAGTTGGGGCAGTTGGGCAAGAGGGGCAGCCGTTGGGGACACGAGGCGGCCATTGGGCATGAAAGGTGGCCGTTGTGCGTGGGTTGATGGCGTTGAGGGAAAAGGGACGGTGTTGGGGGCAAAGGAACGGCGTGGCATGGGTCAATGGCGGTGGGTGCAAGTCAGGACCGTTGGGCATGAAAGGCGGCCATTGGGCATGGGTCGACAGTGTTGGGGGCGAAGGGATGGTGTTGGGGGCGAAAGGACAGCGTTGGGCATGGGTTGACACGTTGAGGGCGAAGGGATGCCGTTGGGCATGAGTTGGGGCTGTTGGGCACAAAGGGATGCCGTTGGGCGCAAAGGGACGCCATTGGGTGCAAAGGGACACCATTGGGCGCAAAGGGATGCTGTTGGGCATGAAAGGTGGCCGTTGGGTGGAAGAGAGGGCCGTTGGGCATGAGTGGTGGCCGTTATGTGTGAGTAGTGGCCCTTGGGCGGATGTGGTGGCTGGGTGGAGTTGTGGTGGGGGATAAAAAAAGGGTGGGAAGGTTTTGCTGGCAGTTATGGTTCGACTTTCAGCGATTGCCGAGCATGCTCAGCATCAATGCCGAGCCATGCACATTGTTGAAAATCGTGCCCTCAATGCCCAAACCGTGGCACCAAAACCCACAGAAATAATTCTTACCTTATGTAGACATATCTAGAAACTCATAGGAAGTATATATAGAGTTATATACATGAGCTATGGATGGTAGAAAGTTGGTGCTCCAAATTGATGCATCAAAACACAATGTAAATCATGATGAACAGTGTGGCATGGTGTTTTCAAACACAAAAAACAACATTTTCTAGCTTCCTACTTTGCACAACATTTGTACTCTAAATATACTATACATATGCTATTGAAACAGTGTATGTAAACCTATTCAGACCCTTCAAATAAAATTAAAGGACTTGATGAGGTGAATATAAGCAAAATAGGTCGAAAATTTGACCAAAAAATTTTGTTTCAGCTTTGGATTCTCCTCATTCAGGGGACCTCACAGCACATCTGTTTTTCAAATTTGGTGCATTCATTATGGAGATATAACACTTTTACTGAAATATGCACATTTCATCATTTCTATCTTATCTAGAGATCTAAAAATTATACAAGGTGTTTCAGAAGGTGAATACATATATATTGATGAGTTCTATCACTTCCAACTATTATTAGACCATGAGGAAGGCACTGCGCGCGCCTGCGCAATGCATTTTGCGCATTGTTTACTATTATTTGGTGTAGAGCATGGCACCTCTATGACTTAAAATCCGTGGCATCATTCCATAAAATCAACACATATTTATTGACATATGATACTCTGCTACATAATTGATATAGTCTGTAAGCTGACTTCCTCCTGTGTAGGAGAAATGCGATGTTTTTTGAGTTTGTTTATATATATTTGACACATTTGATGCGCGTGTGTCATGCATCATCCAACGTCGAATTGATGCACTTCCTCCTGTGGAGCCATATTAAGGAGAAATGCGATGTTTTTTGAGTTTGTTTACATATATTTGACACATTTGATGCACACATGATGCACGTCATCCAATGTCAAAACAACGCATCCACCCATTGCTGACTCTGCAATGAGGGGCACAGATGCTGAAAAGGCCAGAATATAGTTATAGATTTTATTTATAATCTGTCTACTTGTGATCGAGGCAGGAGGGAGCACGCACACACACCTTTTGTGTTTTTTTTTAGGTCTTGTGGCTCAGTTGGTTAAGTGGTGTTAAAAGAATCCTTTATATTATAGAAGTTCAGAGTTCAAGTCTTTCTTGTGGCAGAAATTTTGTACTTGCCATTTTGGGACATTGATTTCAGATCCTCGGATCGTTCCATGGAAAATACCGGTTTAAACCGATCTGAACCGGTCTTTGGTCGGTCTTTCAAACTCTAAAGTTTCGAGTGAACCAAAGACTGGCCATGATCCGAAACTTTAAAAACCGAGACCAGCGGTCCGGTCTCTCACCGGTTCGGTCCCGTCCAGTCTTGGTCTGAAATCAACAAAGATAAACTGGATCTTGAAACACTACCTCTAGCGCCCAATGGCCTCCCACTCATGCCCAACGGCGTCCTGCCCTTACTATTGCCCTCTCTGATGCCCAACAGCATCAAGGCGACCTCCAACTCACGCGCAACGCCCTCCCTTTGTGCGCATCGACCTTCCTTCCTGCCTAACGCCCTCCAACTTGCACCAATGTCCCCCTTTCATGTGCAACATGTTTCCTTCAAGCCCTACAGCCCCCTCTTGTGCCCAGCTGCTGGGACCCATGCCCAACAGCCCCCCCTTTTGTGCCTAACACCTTCCAACTCACACATAACGCCCTTCCTTCACGCACAACACCATTTCTTCGAGCCCAACGGCCCCTTCTCGTGCACAACTCCCTCCCACTCATGCCCACTGACATTACATACAGTGTATATATATTTAGACACAATATATAATACAAAACCGGTTCAGACCGGTTCGGTCCACCCTCTGTGGATGCGATGGACCAGTCCGGTTTTTTATGTTTTTGTGGTATCGAAAGACCGGTCTTGGTCTCGGTCCATCCCTCTTGGAGGCAAAAAACTGAACTGAACCGAACCCTCAAACACTAATATTGGGTATATCTCAGTGACCTTTCTCACGTGCAGTATGGGTGCCGGTGCAACCAGCACTATTTTGTTGCATCACCAGCAGCTTAACCCTGTAAACTGGTACGACCGGACATCAACCAGCACCATAACTGGCACCTACAATTTTGATGGACCAGCACATTCCCTGCCACATTCATCTATATTGGGTATATCTCAGTGACCTTTCTCACGTGCGGTATGGGTGCCGGTGCAACCAGCACTATTTTGTCACATCACCGGCAGCTTAACCTTGTAAACTGGTACGACCGGACATTGACTGGCATCTACAATTTTGATGGACCGGCACATTCCCTGCCACATTCATCTATATTGGATATATCTCACTGACCTTTCTTGTGTGTGGTATGGGTGCCAGTATTAATGCCAGTTGGGATCAAAAATTTTGAGGCACCAGCACATTTTCTGCTACATTCATCAGCACATTGGGCAAAAGACAAGTCCCAGTCACATCATGGTGGACCGGCACACCCGGCACTATATTGTTGCATCACCAGCAACTTAACACTGTGCAACTAAACCTTTTTTTTATTTGCAGGAGTAGATGGTCATCAAACCCAACCCATTGTTAACATGGTTGTCAGCAACCGACATTACTTAAACACTGTGTAGTCAATTACTGAAACTCCCAGTGGATATCCAGCCATGATGCACCAGCAACTGAACATGTCCTCAAGTGATAACACAAAGGAATCTAGTCACATACAAAGGCCAGATTAACAATGCATACATGTACAAGACAAATTATGAACTATAGTCATCTGGGTCAGGATAATGTTGAAAGTCTGCAAATGTGAACTGAGATCGAGCATTGAGTACCTCATTATTTGCTTGGGCCAATTGATTAGAGTCAACTTCACCATTGGAATCATCAGAGAGTAGTGCGCGATGTGCATCACGAGCAGCAACTGATGATGACGAGAAGCCAGCTTCATCAGATTCATCTGCATCCATCAGGGCACGGTGAGCATCACATGGGGAGATGGATGACGAGGATGATGATTCTCTGTCAGAATCATTATCCATCAAAGCAAACAGATATCGCGAGCAGAGATTGAGGATGATGATGATGATGATGATGATTGCTTGTCATTAGCTATGAAGGCATGAAGCACGTCTTGAGCTGTAACGGAGTGTGATCTATCACTTTTAGCAGGGGTTGGCGGGTGGGGGGCAGGGGCATGTGGTGTAGCACTGGGAGGCAATAGGACCCTGGTGGTGATGGTGGGATAACCATGTTCACAGGCATGTGGAATGGGATCGGCACCACCGGCACCTTCGATATGACTGGGAGGCGATAGAACCTGGTGCTGTGGGTGGAAGGAAAGATGGCAAGACTGGGAGTTGGAACCAAATTACCATCTTCACTGGCATGTTGAATGGGACCAGCACAACTTGCGCGACTGGCATGTTCAATGCGACCGGCAGTACCGGCATTCTCAATGCCACTGGCACCACCGGCACTGTCCCTGGAACCAGCAGATGCAGACATGGGACGAGCCTCACTGGGATGGGAATACACAGTTACACCACAATTTAGTGGCAATGGCATGTCGGTGTTTCCTCCCCTGGGCAATCCTCCTGGCAGTGCACAACTGTAAGGCTCGCTGAGGGGGAACTCATGGAAGCGCAGTGGAAAATCTCCAGGTGCAAGCTCTGGGGCCATGCCATTGTCTTCCACTTGGGAGTACTGCAAGGTGCCGAGGCTGCTTGGGCCTGGCCCCTCTGAGTACTCACCAACAGCCTTCCTGTCCGGCAATGATTCGTCATAGCCTGTGTGGGGCAGCAGGTGTTTTCTGCCATGTTGAGGGTGTCGTCGGGGGTCAGCTGCATGGAACAATTGCCAGATGTCATCCGGTTCGAGGTCTGTTCCCATGTCCACTTCAGTGATGGGTGTGAGACGAGATGTTGATGTTTGGCATTGGCATGTTGACTCAAGATCTTGGCCAGCTTGGCCCTACTCAGATTCTTCAGGATGGTCCCTTTAGGTTGCGAAGGCATGATAGGCCGAGGGGCAGCCCTTCGTGCACGCAGCTGATGTGAGGAAGAAGGGAGTGGTGCCAGTGCCAGTGCCAGTGCCAGTATTGATACAGGACCTGGTGAGGATACCATACTGGAGGTGATGAATCCGGTAGCCATGTCCGTTCCTTCTTTTAGAAGAGTGGCTTCATACAACCTGTAGAAGGCCAAGGTATGCTCTGACATTCAAAGGTGCCGGTTCTTGGCTGTGGCCTCCTTTGCCTGAACATTCTGGCACAGTGCATGCAGGTGTCTGAGAGCACTTATCACAGCATCGTGATACAACTGACACTTGTTGCAAGCAAGGTCGACCTCGGACTGAGAGGAAGTTGTACCGCATATTCACCGCTACCCATGAATGCATGTGGTGGCCAGAGGTTTGATTGGGATACTGTAAGGGCAACCACTTTCACTTTTCACTTTTCCTTTCCTTTCTTCCTTTCCTTTCTATTCCACCATCTCCGACGTCCTCCGATCGTATCCGCTGTCTCCGCTGTCTCCGACATCTTATCCGCCTCTCCGCATCCGACGACTCCGCCCCCATCTGCTACTCCGCATGTCGGATTGCAGGTACTATCATTCATCTTGTTTCCATTCATCCTTCATCGCTACTCCCGATCATTGCTCATCATTCATGCATCTCATTTTATCTCTTATTTCATATCTCATTTTACTATTTATCTCACTAGCTTGCAGGGGAATCCTTAGAACTTTCTCTTCGGATCTCCCTTGCAAGGTGTGTGTTGTATTACTTATCAGACTGCTCAATCTAAACTTTGGATCTCCCTTGCAAGTATCTGAGTTTGAGTCTTGGATCATAAGGTCGCCCTTACAGTAGAAAGTTCTCTTCTAATTGGACCGGGTCCGATTGCATCGTTGTCACGATTCCGCGCTTCGGAGCAGCTTCATCCAACTCCGACTCCGATACATCTCACACCCCTTCCAGTTCTTCTAATTACCTCTCTGTAACTGGTGACTCTGCTCTGCGCATAGTAATGGATGACCCCAATCGCCTTGAACAGCTCGAGCACGAGTTCCAGGAACAATGTCAAACTCTCGCTGATATCTCAACTCAACTTGACCAACTCCTCCTCGCCTTCAACGCAATTCCTGCCCCAGCTTTGCCACCTATCCCACCTGCTCCCGCACCCGCTATTATACCCACTCCGCTTGCTCCGGCCAATCCAGGCATGCGTCGAGCAAAACCTGCCAATCCGTCGGACTTTGATGGATCATGCGCAAATGGCTGGACCTTTCTAAACTCCTGTGAATTGTTTATGGGGCTGGCTCTGGAACAGTTCGCAGACGACCACGCTAAAATTTATTGGGCCTTATCTTTCATGAAGAGTGGATGTGCAGCACGCTTTGCAGATCGCATTATCCGACAGGAGCGGAGGACCGGTGCTCCACCTTATTGGACTTGGGTGGACTTCCGTGCAGTCTTTACAGCAGAGTTCACTCTGAAGAATGAGGAACAGGACGTGAGACTGATCCTCAAAGGAGAATCCTATTATCAAGGTCAACGGGATGTCGAGACCTATATTGACGAGTTCAAAGACTACATTGACAAAGCAAGCTATCAGGAGGATACCAACATCGTACTCAAATTCCGCCATGGTCACCGTTCTGACATCCAGAACGAGATTGCCACCCTGACCCACGGACGACCTGCGGATGACAACCCTGATGAGTGGTACTCTGCAGCACAAGTCAATGACAACAATAGGATTGCCAACAAAGCCTTCAAAGCCACTGCTCCAACCCGCACCTCTGCCTTCCGCAACGTTGTCAGACCAAGAGTACCTGGCACCTCAGTATTCCCTCGCCCCTACATTCCATTCACTCCGCGTACAGCTCCGCTCGCATCCGCTCCGCCAACAAGGGACCCCAATGCAATGGACATTGATACTTCACACGTCAAAGGCAAGAATGCCAATGCATGCTTCAGATGTAACAAAATGGGTCACTTTAGTTGTGAATGCCCCCTTCGCTTCGACGTTCGCTTCATGACAATGGAGGAGCAGGACAAGTTTGTTATGGAACAACTTGTGGTCAAGGACGCAGCGGAAGGCAACTCCGTTCTGCCCATGGAGTCTGCGGAGTCAGAGGAAGGACAGGAGGATTTTCCTCCCCACAGTGAGTGAACAGTGCACCCTCGTTGTCTGCTAAAAATTGTTATGCTGCCTTATTTATGGAACAATATGATCCTATACCCTCCATCTCTAAGCCTGCAAACGATCCCATAGTCGCACCCAACTCCACAAATCCCATCTGCCTTCGCCTCTCTAAATGGGAGCGTCGGCTTATGTCCTCGCCTCTGCTCACTCCAACAATTCTATTGAACTGAACATAGTTCTTGAAACTACCAACACCAAAGACACACTATCACAAAAGGCCTTACTCGACAGCGGGGCAACAGGGTCGTTTATTGAACGCACTCTGGTTGAGAAACATCGACTCTCTACTCAAAAACTACAACACACAATTCCGGTATACAACATTGACGGAACTCCAAACGAGGCCGGAGCAATAACGGAGGTGTTGGATGTAGTGCTCCGCTATCGGGATCACTTGGAGCAGACCCAGGTTGCAGTAACAAGCTTGGGAAAACAAGAAATTGTGTTAGGCTTCACTTGGCTCAAAGAACACAACCCCGAGGTAGATTGGACATCAGGGGAAGTGAAGATGAGCTGGTGTCCTGCACAATGCCAGACATGCCACCAGGAGGCAGCCCAAGAGCGGAAGGAGCAGAAGTTTGAACAAGTCCGCATCCGAGCCTGTCGGATGGGTTCCACTCCGATGTCCAGTCTAGAGGAGGAGGCTCCACGTGGCCCATGGGTGGAGGATGTCACAGAAGAAGAGGAAGCGGAGGAGTTAGCGGAAGACGCTGAGAAAGAGGATGAGTTTGAGGAGGGAGATCACATTTTTGTCGGAACAGTACCAGTGGAGGCGGAGTTCATCTGTGCTTTATCCAATATCTCGCAACGTCTATCGGAGGCCTTCCTCAGTAACCAAAAACCTAAATCTTTCCGCAACTCTGTACCAGACCACTTGTTTGACTTCGAAGACGTATTCTCAAAGACCTCTTTCAACACCTTACCGGAAGAGCGGACTTGGGACCACACCATTGAACTTGTTCCGGATGCCTCTCTGGCGGGGTGTAAGGTATATCCGCTTGCTCTGAACGAACAGAAGGAACTCGACGCGTTTTTGGAGGAAAACCTTGCAACTGGTCGGATCTGCCCTTCCAAGTCTCCGATGGCATCTCCGGTATTCTACATCAAGAAGAAGGATGGCTCGTTTTGTCTTGTACAAGACTACCGGTCACTCAATTCCAAAACTATCAAAAACAAGTATCCGCTTCTGCTCATATCCGAACTGATCAATAAACTTCAACACGCTCAATACTTCACCAAGCTCGACATCCGCTGGGGCTACAACAATGTGCAGATAAAACCCGGAGACGAGTGGAAGGCCGCTTTTCAGACCAATCACGGACTCTATGAACCATTGGTGATGTTCTTCGGCCTCACTAATAGTCCATCCACATTCCAGACTATGATGAACGAGATCTTTCAGGACCTTATCACTGAAGGTGTAGTCTGTGTTTACCTTGACAATATACTCATCTTCACGGAGACCCTTGCGGAGCATCGGAGAGTCACACGGATCGTACTGGAACGACTTTGTGAACACAAACTCTATCTAAAACCAGAGAAATGCGAGTTTGAACAAACACACATTGAATATCTAGGCCTTATTATTGAACAAGAACACATAGAGATGGATCCGGTGAAGGTAGTGGGGGTCGCGGAGTGGCCTGCTCCGACAAACGTCTGAGAAGTACAGTCCTTTCTGGGATTCACTAACTTCTATTGCCGTTTTATTGAAGGATTTCGGACATCGCGCACCCTCTTTTCGAGCTCACAAAGAAAGGGCACCTCTGGTCTTGGAGGGAGAGAGAAGTGTCCGCATTTGCGGAGTTGAAGCGGAGGATTACATCCACTCTGATCCTGGTCTTAGCTGATCATGGAAAGGAGTGGCGGATAGAAGCAGATAGCTCGGACTTTGCAACCGGAGCAGTACTGTCCCAACCAACAGAGGATGGTAAGTGGCACCCTGTCACATTCTATTCCAAAAGCCTTAGTCCGGTGGAACGCAATTACGAGATCTATGACAAGGAGATGTTGGCAGTGGTCTGCGCATTGGAGGAGTGGAGGCACTTCCTGGAAGGAGCGGAGAACACAGTGGAGATTTGGACGGACCACAAAAATCTTGAGTATTTCATGACAGCTCAAAAACTAAATCAATGACAAGCTAGATGGTCCTTATACCCCGCTTGTTTCGATTTCAAAATGCACCATCGACCTGGCAAGTCAATGGACAAGTCCGACGCTTTGTCCCGACGAGCGGACCACGGAGACGGATTGCGGGACAACGAAAACATCATCCTTCTTCAACCAGAATTGTTTGCAGTGCGAGCAATACGTGGAGTAACTGTTCAAGGGGAAGAACACGACGTCCTCCGCCAGGTCCGACAGGGAATCCGAGAGGGGTTACTGGAGGATAGTGTGGCGGAGGTCGTCAAATCCCTTCCGACTGTCGGAGCGGGATCCATCCGTAGTGCGGAGTGGAGGCAAGCGGAAGGTTTGCTCTACTTCAGGGATCATATCTATGTTTCTAACAATCCCCAACTGCATCATTGGATCCTCACACAACACCATGACACTCCGGTGGCTGGACATCCTGGACGGTGGAAAACCTTGGAACTGGTGTCGTGCAATTACTGGTGGCCACACATGTCTCGTTTAATAGGTCAATATTGCAAGACATGCAACCCATGCCTCCACACCAAGGTCCGACGCACTCCGCCCTCTGGAGAGCTCAATCTGCTACCAGTCCCCACAGAGCGATGGCAAGTAACCAGTGTTGACTTCATTACTGAACTACCAGAAGCCCACGGCTACGATGCTATCATGGTGGTAGTGGACTCAGTAGGGAAGCGGGGACACTTCATCCTGATGCACTCTGACATCTCCGCACTTGGGACTGCACGCTCCTATGTTCAAAACATCTGGAAACTCCATGGACTACCGGAGGCCATTGTCTCCAACCGAGGACCACAGTTTGTCGCCAAGTTCATGCACGAACTATACAGGCTGCTTAGCATTAAGGTTGCTGCCTCAACAGCCTACCATCCACAGTTGGACAGACAGACGAAGCAGGTCAATCAAGGATTGGAACAATACCTTTGCCTATTCGTCAATGAATGTCAAGACGATTGGGACGAATGGCTTCCGATGGCTGAATTTGCATACAACAACCATGTTCACGCATCGACACGTCAAACTCCATTCTACATTGACACCAGCCGCCATCCACACATGGGATTCAAACCTTGCGAGAAGCAGATGGAGATTGAGGCAGTAGCAGATTTCAGCCAACAGATGAAGTCCGCTCTAGAGGAGGCTCACGCAGCACTGACAAAGGCAAAAGACGACATGGCGTGATACTACAACCAGCATTGGAGCACCACTCCGACATTCTGCCCGGGGGACAAGATCTTTGTAGACTCATCAGACCTCAAAACCACCCGACCCACAAAAAAACTTGCACATCGATATATAGGCCCTTTCCCAGTGGTCCGACCTGTCGGAACACATGCCTACGAACTTCGCCTTCCCCCTTCCATGTCCCGCATTCACCCAGTATTCCATGTCATCAAACTTTCACTAGTTCCCGACGACCCTTTCCAACGCCAAGTCCGCTCTCCTCCGCCTCCAACAGTAGTTGGAGAAGAATTGGAGTACGATGTTGAAAACCTCTTGGACAGCCGACTGCATTGAGGCAAGCTTCAATTCTTGGTCAAATGGAAGGGATATGGCTATGAAGAGAATTTCTGGGAAGCAGAAGACAATGTCCACGCTCCGCGCCTAGTCCGCGACTTCTACCAACATCATCCGGGAGCTCTGCAGCGGATCACTGCCGCAATATTCAACTTGTTTTGCCTGACATGTCGAGACACCGTGCCTTGAAGGGGGGGTGATGTAAGGGCAACCACTTTCACTTTTCACTTTTCCTTTCCTTTCTTCCTTTCCTTTCTATTCCATCATCTCCGACGTCCTCCAATCATATCCGCTGTCTCCAACATCTTATCTGCCTCTCCGCATCTGATGACTCCGCCCCCATCTGCTACTCCGCATGTCGGATCGCAGGTACTATCATTCATCTTGTTTCCATTCATCCTTCATCGCTACTCCCAATCATTGCTCATCATTCATGCATCTCGTTTTATCTCTTATTTCATATCTCATTTTACTATTTATCTCACTAGCTTGCAGGGGAATCCTTAGAACTTTCTCTTCGGATCTCCCTTGCAAGGTGTGTGTTGTATTACTTATCAGACTGCTCAATCTAAACTTTGGATCTCCCTTGCAAGTATCTGAGTTTGAGTCTTGGATCATAAGGTCGCCCTTACAGATGCATGTACTTGTTGAAGTTCCACCTGGGCGCTAGCCACAGGTGTACTGAGCAACATAGCTATAGTGGAAGTACTCTACGATACCGCTATGGTCACTTACATGGTTTGGAGGGGGTAAGGCTAGTGAGAGCGGTTGAGGCTGGTGAGAGCGATGGAGCTGGTTAAGAGTCAAGAGACAACTTGTTGATATTGACAGTTTCCTGGTCTTATATACCGTACTACTGTTTGTACCAACCAAACAAGTATGTAATGAAGATATGTAAAGGTCACATGATGTAATCTAATCTAATCTAATCTACGTGATGGGAAAAGTTTCAACACCCCCCCATATTTAGTACATATTTCTAAATACATCTTACTTTTTCCCACATATATATATAGGTACTTTGTTTCGCCTAGTTTTTTATCAATCCAAAGTACGGGATAAACTTGGAAAAGAGGATTTTTCCCAGATTCTTAGTTAAGAGGTCTGCAGGGTTGTTCACTCCTTCAATAAATTCGACCGTAATTATCCCTTCGGAGACTTTTTCTCTGACGAAGTGGAATCACACGTCAATGTGCTTGGATCGCTTCTCAGTTACAGGGTTGGATGCGATGAAGACGGAGCCGTTGTTATCTCCGTAGATCGGTACTGATCCGATCTGCATTCCAAGTTCAGCAAGCATGCTTCTCAGCCATGTTGCTGCGCGACTGCAGTCTGATAACGCCATATACTCTGCTTCTGTGGAAGAGAGGGCGATGGTCTTTTGTGCCGATGATACCCATGTCACTGCTCCAGACGCCAGTGATATGAAGAAGCCAGTGGTAGACCTCCTCGTGTTTTCATCTGACGCCCAGTCGGAGTCTGTGAATGCATAGATTCCTTTCCCTGAGTCACCATCATACATGATTGCATAATTTTTTGTCGCTTTCAGATACCTGCAAATATCCCTAGCCACTTCTAAATGGCGTTTGGTGGGATTTGCGGAAAATTGCGACATTTTGATCACGGCAAAACAGATGTCTGGCCTTGTTCCAATCATCAGATATAGAAGTGATCCGATGACAGATTGGTACTTTGATCGAAGTTCTGCATTGGGTTCATCTTTGGACATCATGGGTTTGTAGCCCGTAGGAAGTGGGGTATGGGTGGCGTTAGATTCGCTCATCCCCATTCGTTCAAGTATTTTCTCAAGGTAAGGTACTTGATCGATGAAGATACGTTTCCCGTGTTGCCTTATTTGGATAGAGAGAAATTCTTTCGGTTCCCCATCAGGCACAAGGTGCCCTAGGTCCCTACATTCCCATGTGGTCATGAAGGCCTTCTTTTTCTCTAGCGTATATTTCCGGTTTGTGCCGAGAAAAGCAGAGTCATCGACATAGATGACGGCGATTACAATTTCCCCGCTGGTACTTTTGTGAATGAACACTCCCGCATCGGAGTGAAGCCGGACAAAGCCGAGCTTTTTCATGGAGGAATCAAGTTCCCTCCACCAGGCTAATGCGGCCTGCTTAAGTCCATATAGAGCTTTGAATAGTTGGTACACGAGGTGTTCTTTCCCTTTTACTATGTAGCCCTCAGGCTGTCGCATGTAAATGACTTCACAGAGCGTTCCATAGAGGAAGGCTGATGAGATGTCCAAAAGTGTCATGAACCACCCTTCAAGGGCTGTCAATGCCAGTATTAGTCGGACGGTTTCATATCTTACGACTGGTGAGAAGATCTGATCAAAGTCGATCCCTTCTACCTGTGAAAAGCCTTTTGCGACGAGACGTGCTTTCAGGCGGCCGTCGGACTTTTCGTTGTAGACCCATTTGTTCCTTAGAGCTTTCCTTCCTGCAGGCAGGGGTACTAGCTCTGTGATCACCCCGCGGCGTTTGAGCATGTCTAGCTCTTTACGTTCAGCCGCATACCAGTCTTCTTTATTTGGAAGAGGGTATATGTCTTTATGGGACATGTCGACAATGCCAACTTGGACTGATATCGCCTCCATCAGGAGGTCATTCATCCATGCCGTTTGACCGCCCAATCTCCGTCTTCGATCTAATTTTTCAAGATCAGACGCTGGAGTGTCTTCCCCATAGATGCTTCCTGGCATCTTCCGAACTCGTCGTTCCCTGATCAGTCGATCTGGTACTTGCTCGGGTTCCGGAGTGGGTACTCGCAGTTCGTCATCAGGCTCACTGGCAGGCAATTCGTTATCTGATTCAGGTTGATCCTGTTCAATGGGAAGTGGGTCATGAGGTGTTTCGTTGTGACTGTCGTCGTCATTGCTGCCGGGAATGAGATCCTCAAACTCATCAGCCGGCTCTGGGTTTTCCATTTCTGGGTGGTTTTCTGGCAACGGGTCGATATGGCATCTAGGGTACTTGCTTTCATCAAAGATAGCTTTCCCTCCCATGAAAATTGTGTTGGTCTCAGGATCCATGAAGCGGTATTCTTTGACCCCTGGTTTCGATCCGAGATAAATCATCAATCGGGATCTTGATTCCAGGGAGTTCCTATGTTTCTCTTTTGGGATATATACATATGCTTGACATCCAAATACTCTGACGCTGGACATGTCGGGAATCTCATTGGTCACCCTGAAGTAAGGGGTTTTCCATTCAAGACGCTGCATGGGGGTTCTGTTATAGAGAAATGCTGCGTGTTCCAAACAGAATTCCCACCACATGGGCGGTAAGCATGCATCGAAGCGCAATGCCTGAGATTTTTCCCATAGTGTTCGATTGATCCTTTCTGCTCTACCATTCTGCTGGTGCTGATATGGGAGCGTGACGTCGATCAGAATTCCATGATCGGCAAGTACATCTTTGTATTCATCAAATTCTCCACCTCCATCAACTCGCCACTTCTTAGGAGTAGCGGCAAATTGGTTCTGGATCATCGCAAGAAACTGTCTTAGTGCCGTGATGGCACCAGACTTTTTCCTAAGCAAGACGACCCAGACATGAGATGAAAAATTGTCCAGAAACGTGAGGAAGTATTTGTACTTGTGGTACGATGCCGTGGATATCTGTTTCAGGTCTGAATAAATCAGGTCGAAGGGTTTGACAGCCCTCGTCATTGAATTGGGGTATGACTGATTCGGCATTTTCCCTTTGAGGCACCCCGTGCAGCTTTCCTGTGATTTCTCACGTACTAACGTTCTGGGTACTCCTTTGGTACTAGTGGGAATTTTATTGAGCGCCTGGTCATTTGGGTGGCCAAGACGTTTATGCCAGGTTTCAACAGTGATTTCACTAGAGATCGCGTGGATTTGGTCATAGCGTATTTCAGTGTCTAACCAGTAAATGGTTTGTCCGATGAAATGAGGCGAAAACTGTATTTTGTTCAGCCCTTTAGAGATATTAATTTCTCCGCACATTCCATCAACTTTGTAACCATGGTTAAGGAAGACGCCCAGGGACAATAGACATGTGTCCATATCCGGAATATAAAATACCGGTCGTAGGAGATGGGTTTTAGTTTCCCCATTTAGGGTATGCCATACTGGAACGGCCCCAACTCCGAGTATCTCCAGTTTCTTTCCCTTTGCAGCTGTTTGGACAAATCGCTTAGCCTTGAGAGGCCTGTAGTACGCAAAGTCCTTGAACTCATGGGTAAAGTGTAACGAGGCACCGGAGTCTAAGATCCATTGTGCGCATTCTTTCTCCTTACAGTGTGTGCATGACGCAAAGTGCTTTGTATATTTTTTATATAGATCGCTGTCAATATGATCCATACATTCTGCACTAGTACTAGCTAATATTTTACACGTCTGAAAGGAGGTGTTATTAGCTTTCCTTAATTGGTCAGATTCAGGAGAGGGAGATGACGAACCGTCAAGTTCAATAAGCCCATCTTCAAATTGATCCGGCCCCATTCGTTCCTGGTCGATGTCCATCATCTTCAGCGATTCTTCTATCAACGGGGCTACGCGACGCTGTTTAGCCGGCCTTTCGTCAATGTCAGGAATGATGGTATCTAGGATACGAAGGTTCGATCCAGAGGGTTGTGCGCCGATCTCTCGGGCGAGCTTTCGCACCCTTTTGTTCTTTTTCCACACTGACAGCTTTCCAGAAGGAAGCCCGGTGTACTGTGACGGAGGGGGGTTCATGCGTTGCAGGAGCGACTGCATTTTTTCGGAATCGGGCTGTGTGGTACTTGTCGTTTTCCCACGACCAGTGACGGTGGTGAAGGACGGTGCCAGAAGAGGGGGGAAGTGAATGGCAGGAGCAACAAACTCAACTGTTTCTTCCACATGGTCGGACGTGTTGTCCGCATTGTTAGCGCTTTTCTTCTGATTGCGCCAACGTCCCTTTCCCTTCTTCTTCTCAGAAGCGGTACTTGGATCGGCCGAGTTAGGCTGCTCGTCAGCATCGTTCTGCGAGGTACTCGGCTTTTGCTGCCTTTCCCATTTGGGGTCCTGCCCCTTGCGCTTTGTCCCAGAGATTTTCCGGGCCTGCTCGTTGGACGCCTGAGTAGACCCTACCGCATATTTGCGCCGGTATTCAGAGATGATGCTTTCGGCGACGGCCTTGTAGGTGAAATCGTCGGCGTCATAGACCTGGAAAAGGGCGGTGGAGAGTGATGACCAGGCGTCGGAAATTGCATTGGCCAGGATCATTGCCTGCATCAGATCGGGGACGACAAAGCTCAAATCGGCGAGCCGGGCAAAAAGAGACCCCAGGCGTTCAATTTCAGGCACGAGGTCGCGTCCAGACAGCTTGTAGGTGGCGGCGGCCTTGAAATCGCCGAAGATGACAGCCGGGGATACTTTGGAGTAGGCATCCTTCAGCGTTTTCCACGCGCCAAGTGCCGAGGTGCTGTCTTTGATGTGTCGTCTGATCGCCTCAGAGACTTTTAGACAGATCGCTCCAAGGGCTGTATCGTCGTCCCTAATCCAGGCCTTTTCTTCCTTGCAGAAGCCGGGCTGGTCAATAGTGGTAACCAGTACAGGAGGAGCAGCAGCAGTGGCCCCAGGGGTGGAGACCATGGTGGTGAAGTCGGCGATGACAGGGCGGGTGATGTCGCCAGAAACAAGGCGCCATACTCCTTGATGGAGGAGGTAGGACTTCATCCTTTCGGCCCAGCTTTGGTAGTCGATGCCGTCGAAGACGACGATGGAGTCGAGGGCGGAGCGGGAGGTAGACATTTTTAGATGAATCTAAAAAAGGGTTCCCAATCAGTGGTGTGTTATGAATATGATTCAAGAAAACAATTAAATGATTCCTTATGACATATTCCCTTTAGGAATAGCGTCACGGGAAAACCCTTTATATGTCGGAAACATATAAGGTGCGATCAACGTTTCCACATGGAGTGTACTAGGTTAATCCCCTTAGGGACGTCTCATGACAGGTACTTGTCGTAATGACGTTCCCAGGTTCATATGTGAAGAAGTAAGACTCAGAACCTAGATCTTTCGATCGGTTCTTCGCCAACCAGGGTAGAGTGGGCAGGTACTCGCTGTTGCCAGCGTTTCCCAAGTCCCTCTGCTATCCGGGGCCCATAACCTGTTGAAGTTCCACCTGGGCGCTAGCCACAGGTGTACTGAGCAACATAGCTACAGTGGAAGTACTCTACGATACCGCTATGGTCACTTACATGGTTTGGAGGGGGTAAGGCTAGTGAGAGCGGTTGAGGCTGGTGAGAGCGATGGAGCTGGTTAAGAGTCAAGAGACAACTTGTTGATATTGACAGTTTCCTGGTCTTATATACCGTACTACTGTTTGTACCAACCAAACAACTATGTAATGAAGATATGTAAAGATCATGTGATGTAATCTAATCTAATCTAATCTACATGATGGGAAAAGTTTCAACAGAGAGGAACGAGGGGACTTTGTTGGTGACAGTCATGGCTAGGAAGAAGGAGAGCGTGTCAGTTACATTATCTTCAAGAAGGAAGGCAACCTCTCATATGGCGGCCGCAGCGTTGGGAGGGATCTTGGGGAGGAGGGCAGCAGTGAGGAGGATCCTGATGAGTTTGGATCGATCATTGTTACACTTTTTCACCCTCTTCCTATATGCCTTCACACAACCCCTCAACCCTCAATCCTTATCCAACCCCATTTCACTTAACTCCGACAATCCTGGGACATGTGTCCCCCCTATCAGCGCTATGACTCACAATGACTTGGACTATTCCCCTTACAGACACATTTTCACTTGTTATCTCTGACTCATGGCCTTGAGGCCTTATCTCTGACTCTTATGCCACAGCCCCCTTGAAACATTTATCTAACCAATGGCTTATTTAGCTCCTGCACAGCATTTACTTATTTATAGCTGTAGGATGACGTATATAAGACTTGTAACCTTAGAGTAGAGGTCCTTAGCTTGACCTAGGCAATTAACACTTACCTGTCTTATCTGGAACGCTCTCACACTAAGTGCCTCATGAGGACTTAGCTCTGCTGAACCAAACCGAGTCATCCTCCTGAGGAACTTGTTGATTGACCAAGTCGACCTATTGAGGGACTTGTTGTGGAAACGAGTTCGAATCCACATGATCCAATCCTTGGACTTGTTGTTGTAGGCTATCGCTGTAACAATCATAGGGTTCGGCAGCAAGGACCCATCCCTTGGAGTCAAATATCTTGCGGGCATCTTGGCTGTTGTTGATCGTCCCGTGAGTGCCGGTCATCAGGCTCATGATTTCAGATCATGTGGGGAGCAGTTTCTGGGAGGCATTCGGGGTCCCAGCCCTTTGGGGCGGGTTTTTCAAGGAGGGCGACATGGAGACGAGTGTACCCTGTGGTACAGGGTGGGTTGGCGATGTGGACAGATGGGCGAGGTCAGGTTTGGTTTGGAGAGGCTGTGGGGAGGAGGGGGGGAGGAGGGGGGGTACTCAGGCCGGGGTTGTGTGGCTCAACTGTTGCTGGTAGCACCAGGACCCTGAAAGAGGTCGTGGTGGTAGCAGGTCAAGGAGCGGTCCCAAGGGACATGTTACGGACTATACACTATGCTGACAATGTTGTCATTCTTTTTACTCATTGGCCTGACCTGGCCTCCTCTTACTTATCTGCTATGACTCTACATCTCCGTAGTATTACTCAGTCCACAGTTGCCTTACTCATGCACACTGCCTTCCGCAGTACTGACTCACCTCGCTACCACATCCTAGTCAGTACTATATAAA
Source organism: Entoloma clypeatum (assembly GCA_963565915.1). Classification (NCBI taxonomy): domain Eukaryota; kingdom Fungi; phylum Basidiomycota; class Agaricomycetes; order Agaricales; family Entolomataceae; genus Entoloma; species Entoloma clypeatum. The sequence continues at coordinate 2,156,420 of OY751495.1, forward strand.
CCCTTGTACAATAGTCCTATTCCTTAGATTTAGCAATAACATTGCTCTTCGCCTTTCCACTTCCTGCACACTCTGCCCGAACCTTGGAACGGTTTGTTATGCATGACACCTTAGTTATACAAACAGGTACTTATATCTTTCCTTAGTTCGCTATTGCAAACTGAGATTTATACAAACAGTTTTCATGACTTTACTTCCACACTCCGTAAATACTCTAACATTTGCTGGGAGGCAGCATGATGTTCACTGAGGAAGTCCAGCTCTAGATCCTGAAGTGGGTCGGGAGTGAGGGGCATGTTTCACAAGAAGGTAAGGAATGTGTGTGTCTTAGAAGAGAGGGAGTCACATAGTGTTCAAGAGTTCAGTCTAGTCTGGTTTTTTGACCAAAAAATTGATGAACTGGAGACTGGCAGTTCACCCCCCCTCTCTCAAAGTCTGAAAAAACTGGACTGGACCGGTAAAGACTGGTTTAAACCAGTTTAAACTGGTAAAATCCTCAACCATTTATAAACCTACCAACAGCCTGTTTTTTCAATCAAAAACTTGAAAATATACTCAATTATTAATAACATGTTTCTCAAGCATTTTGGATATAAACTCTTGTAAAAATAATTGAAAACTGTATAAAAGAACATCTTGGCCCATAAGAGTACAGTTTTTGAATGAATATATGGTCAAAAACAGGAACCAGTTCATATTTTTCAGACCCAAAACTAGAACTGGGGGTGAACCAGTCCAATTTTTTTTTCCAAATTTGAAGAGACTGGAGACTGGTTGAGCTCAAAATCAGTAAGACCTGAACTGCCAGTTCAGGTCTCTTCCAGTCCAGTCCAGTCCAGTCCAGTTCAGGTTCATTTTCCAGTTCATAAGACTGAACCCTCAAACACTACAGTCACATGATCAAAGTTTTTCTGACAAAGCCCCAAAATTCTGATAAATTGAGAAAAATTCAAAAAAAAAAATATCAGAAAAAAACGGCCATGACACATGACTGGACACTTGGTTGTAATGGTACAGTAAGCATTTTTGACCTTTTGCTGGTGTGGTCAACTGGGGATAGGCCTTCAGGTTCTTATGGTTTATGGCCCCTTTTGCCACCTTTCTTGGTCATTCTCCAGTTTTTTTGGATTGAAGGTGGCCCGAGGCGGACCGGACACCGATGGTCAGTCACATGATGACCCCTTAATCCGAGTCTCCCATAACCCATAGCCGTCTGCAGACCCAACTGTCTTTGCCATCGGGACTGAGCCTTTGTGGATCATGCTATCCCCATACGATAATATCTTGGATCGACTCTCCGCGGGGCCGTCCTGGTCTTCTCGAGATGAAGCGGTAAAGTGGTTGCGAATCCCCACGAGCGGTGATCAGCTCTGACAATCGAAGAACCCAGGCGATCCTCGAACCATTCACATACATCACTTCCAACCCCGGCAAGGAGATCCGCGGTCAACTGATTGACGCGTTCAATATCTGGTTGAAGGTTCCGGATGAAAAGCTCTCCGTCATATCTAAGGTCGTGAACATGTTACATTCCGCAAGCCTCTTGTCAGTCGCGGTCCATGCCAGTTTCTCTGTGCATAACCTCTGAGAAAATTATAGAGTTGACGACATCGAGGATGATTCTCAACTGCGCAGAGGGAATCCAGGTGAGACTCAGTTCATCTCGGATTTTAGGATTCTTTTCTGAGGCGATATTTTTACTTCTACATCAAGTCGCACACAGGATTTATGGCATTCCACAAACTATCAATACAGCGAATTACGTTTATTTCCTTGCGTACCACGAACTCTACAAGTTACGCGATCGGAGGTCGGACACAAGTGATCTTGACTCTATCGTCACAGGTAGGTCAGGAGCTTGTTTCATCACGAATTGAACGCTGACATTCCCCAGAGGAGTTACTATCGCTCCATCGAGGGCAGGGTCTTGAAATTTTGTGGCGTGATTCTTTAACATGTCCTTCCGAAGAAGAATATATAGCAATGGTGAACAACAGTAATTATTTCTGGAAATATCTTGATTTTGAGTTAGAACCTAATGCGGACTTCCGACAGAGACGGGTGGCTTGCTTCGCATTGGAATCAAGTTGATGATGGCATGTGCAACAAGCGGTATGAACGTGTAAATTTCTCTCGTCTGTAAGTGCGAGTCGGGAAAGAATTAACACACTTCTTTCAGCAACTATATCCCACTCGTCAACTTGATCGGCGTCTATTTTCAAATACGTGATGATCTCATGAACCTCCAAAGTACAGAGGTATATGGTTTCACGCACTCGTCGTCCCGAATATCTAATTATTCCACTGCCAGTATACACAAAACAAAGGGTTCGCCGAAGATCTTACCGAAGGAAAATTCTCCTTCCCTGTTGTCCATGCTATCCATGCAGATACGACGAATAGACAGGTCCTCAGTATGTCTCTTTCTCTACCTGCCAGTTATATTTATTTGGTTCCATTCTCACCAATCTTGAATAGACGTTCTTCAGAAAAGACCAGCTTCGCCCACGCTCAAGATACATACAATTGAGTATTTGAAGAAGCACACGAAGTCCTTTGCTTACACACACACGGTACTCGATACGCTGGAATCTCAAGTACGCCAGGAGATTGCGAGGCTCGGTGGCAATGTTGCTCTGCAGAGAATCGTAGATATGTTGCATGTGGACCCTCCTCAAGCAAATTCATTTCCGTAAGCGTGGTAGTGTCATACATTGATTTTGGTGCGTCGTGAATTCAATTCCTTTGATTTTTGCGCCTTTTCCGTGAGTGCTTGCGTACCTGGGTCTAGGGCGTGCATTGAAGATTTCACACTCGTCTCCGATCGCGGAGAAAACACGATTTGGTGAGATTCCCTGGATAGCTCCAGACTATTTTTTTGGGGCATCACTTAAACATCATTGGGCATTAGTAGTTCGATGCTGGTAGCGTTCCAGAGAAACATTGTTTCCCACAAGTTTCACCTGGTGTCGTCCATCAGGTTTTCTATTTCTTCCAGTTGCTATCTCCGGACTCATCATACATGTGCCGCGGCCTCTGACAAAGAAGTTGTTCTCCCATTGACAGGACACAGGTTGTTTCAAGAGTCAAATAGACCTCCGGTGTCAAAGGATTCCATGTAAGGCTTCTTGAGTATGATGTCCTTTTTAGTTCTCGTGATACATCCATCCAGGTGCGACCGCCGCGCTACTCCACTGCCATCTGGGGATTCGTAAGGCGACAATGTCATTGTCACCATTGACCCTCATTGACCTCACTACCCTCACTAACGCCCTCGATTGGGACCTCAGTTGGGAATTTGGAAAACATCCACGCAATGTGGACGGAAATGAACAATCTTCCCCCGATATTTCTCAGGCTACAGAGCTCCTTCCGGCCCGGCAGCAATGGCAAAGGAGCGATGTTGCGTGGTATTGCTGCCTTGTCCAACACTGAGTGCCAACATCTTCCGGTGAGGCCCCGCTGATAGATCAATCATTTTTTTGTGAACGCTCGATGCCTCAAGGCCAACCCACGGAGATTTGCAGACCTCATGCATACTTGATCTTCTGGAAGTTTACTTCGATATACCTGAGCTTGGCTATTGCTGCTCAGACCGGAGGAAATATTAATTCATTTCACCCATACATACAACGTAAACCTTTAATCTCCGGAATAACCCATTACATGATAGATACAACATCGAAGGAAACGCCAAGAGCGCCGGAACAGAAGGTCAAGTCATGGTACATGGGCGGTGCCGCCATGGATGGTGGAAAGGCAAACATACAAGGCAAAAAGGAGTACGTACAGTGGAACTTAAAATTACACGATAGGCAGGTAGCGCTTTGAACATTGAGAATCCTGTGTTCGTGTATCATGCCGCCGTCGCCGATCCATCAGCCTTCGGCTGATCCGGAGTGACTGTGCCCGATGTCTGTGGAGCGGCGGGAGGCGTAGGAGCAGGGGGCGGATATACGCCATAGGGCGGCCATGCATTACCATACCCAGGAGGATAACCAGCGACTTGTGGCGGAGGATAGGGGTAATAAGGTTGTGGTAGAGGCACTACGTCCTGGGATGCTGGTTGTTGAGCGTCAGTAGTTGGAGGAGGCAGATGTTGGAATCCATAAGCAGGAGGTGTAGGAGAGGCAGTTGCGGGAGGGTAAAAAACGTGAGGATGGTGCGGAGACGGGATGTATGGGGGAATTTGATAGAAGTTGGGGACTCCGTATGGCGTGGGGTAGTGAGGAGGGGGAGGAGAGACCGCGCTAGTTTCGGGCAAGCTAGTGGTTGGGAGTGCGGTTTTGGGATCAGTCGGATGTTCTGCTGGTGCGGCAGTGGGTGAATCTTCAGGATCAGACTTGGTTGCGCGACGGGGGCGTTTCGCCGTTGTAGGGGTGTATGGGTCAAAGCGCTTTCCACGGCGGTTGGAACTGTCAGCTAGGCGGCCGCTAGAGGGCATGGGCAAGGCGGTCGACAATGGTGCAGTGAGAAGAGCGGGGGAAGTGTCAATTTCATCTGCTTCTCCTCGATAACGAAGTACGCCATCGATTCCAACTTCGACTTTGGGTGGGGTCCGAAAATGAGTCTTGTCCAAATATTCTGGGCTGATGTCAAGGGACGCCAGCTCCGGAAGGGACGATGGTGAACGCAAACGGCCATTGGTAACATCCTCAATCTTGTAGTAGGATATCAAATGCTGGGCCACTCCACCGATTGTCAAAGAGAAAGTCTAAATGAAGAGGTCAACGATGTCGCTCATGAAATGATTGTGTGCCAGGACCTTTTTCATAAGACCATCTGGTTTGAACTTGTAGCTGTTCGTCAAGCTGCCCATCAAGTTCCTCTCGAGAAGCTTGTCGACTCCCGCGTTAACGGTGTCGGTCTTCGGCCGACTCAGGGACGATCCTTCAAGTTTGACGCTGTCCATGGAAGTTGGTTCATTGGTGTCTGGTGGAGGCGCCTCGGACTTTGCACCCCTATGTGCTGCACCGCGCTTGTCCGTCTCGCGATACAACAAGAAGTTTCCGAGGATACGGCTGGGACTCCAGTAGAAACCGTCCGTCCATCTCTTGATACCACTTTCGTCCTCGTCAAAGACAAAGACAGAGCCAGAGGTGATCATCTTGCGCTCTGCATCGACGAGTCGGCGTGTGACGCGAGGTATGAGTCCGCGACGAGCAGCCTCGAGAATGAGAAGGGCATCCCCCGTCGTTTCGATCCATCCTGACCAGGGGGGTTCGGTCCATGCAGACCCTTGGTTGTTCGCAGACATGTTCCACTCCTATTAGAGTCTTCATTGTTGGTCGACGTCGCAGACGATGATCAATGAAGATGCACGGAGGCAAACGATCAGCCCCAATTAGAGTTTTGGATCAGCTCTTTAAAGTTGACTCACCGTCAAAGTAGATTTGCGGAGGAGAGAGGGGATTTTCAACCCCGACTTGTTCATAGAAATTTGTTTGTCCCACTGTGCCCACTTTTCTAACCCTTATTTCACCATTCAACGTGCTCAGATATGCTATGTACTGCGCGTGAAAAGCCTTCAACAGCTCAAATCAAAGAAAGGCCCACAAACTGAGATACGCATCCGTCAAAACATGCTTACGTGAGCTCAGTCGCGGACGTCTGTTTTGCAAGTCCCGCGACCTTGTCCTACTACGTATACTTAGCCTGCTATATTGGTTGATGATCTACTCTCTCCATCTACCATCTGCCCCATCGTTGTAACTTCTGCCGCAGAAGCAGTCAACGCCAGTCCCGCAAAAGTCAGGATTTATTCATCTGGGCCATACATATGATGGGCTTCTACGATACATATATTCAATATCGATCAGCATCATGCGGACGGCGAGTACCTTTACATAACTTTGACCTTGGATTGACGACCACAATATATTAGAACTAGGAACTCGTCCCTTCATCTGTCTAAATCTGCGATAATATCGTCAAGCAAGACCAGGTACCTTGTTCTCTTTCGTTTCAATAAGGTTAAGTCTGAGAAACTCAGACGGGTTACCAGTGGGCCGTGGGTCGCACAGGATTTGACGTCGACCTTGATGTTGCGCATTTTGCGGACTGTCCAACGACCCATCCCGGGTTTAATTACAACGCGTGCTCCTGCCGGTCCGGTTGTAAGCACAACGCAGCAGTCAGCTTCATCAACTGCAAGCACCAACTTCGAATCGTCGACCACATCGCTTCCCGTGGATTGTCGCTCAGGAACGCCCAGGAATACTTACCCCATTGCATTCCGGCCGTAGAGCCGCCATATGTCCGCACATTGCTCACATAATCGGAGATTCTGATTGGCAGTTGCATCGCGCCTCAGGTCACTTCGACGACCTGAATCAATCCCATTTTTTTTGAAGGTTCCCACAAGGGACGCAAGATGTCACTTTGTCCTCCCACAAACCCGGGGCACGTTGTATGAACATCTGTAAGGTCCCCTTTGGCGTCAGCGTCGGTACCCGCTAACCTTTCAATTTTGAGATATCTATCTATACCTATTGAAGGTTTAACTGTTAACGAGAAGCAGTTCAGAGTTTCTCGGGAGCGATCTTTTGTCCTGGAATTGACAGTTCCTTCAGGGTAAGATTTCTATCAAGATTTCGGCAAAGAAAAGACACGGCAAACTACTTACCCTCCGTTTATTCTCCAGCCCCTGTATGCGTGGCCATGCGAACTCAAGCCGACGTAATATGTGGAGAAGCTTACCGTGTACCTTCCTCGGCTCTGAAGCTTCACCATCTTCTCGCCAAAAAGGGCCTCTTCCCAAGATAGGAAGCCTGGGCAGGTTCCTTCCCGCACCAGATCTCGAACGGCATGATCCCACCATTATAAAAACCTCGTCGAAAATTTCAAGTTCAAATCAAGTGTCCCAAGGATGACCATCCTTCCGGCACTAATGTTGGCCTTGGCCGCCACTGTCATTCCTGTACGTCGTGACGATCTTTTCGCTTCCTGCCTAGTGATTGAAGCCGACTCTTGAAGCTGTCTCAAGCATTCTCTCACAACGATCACAGTCACTTTCACCATCGTCGTCAATCTGCGCTGCCAGGTAGCTGGAGCTCTTTGGGATGTTATACGTCTGTTATTTCGTTATGCCATGGGCACGACCGTTGCTGACCAAACTCTTTCTCCAAGCGACAATGTCGGCGGACGCACCCTTGCTGCTGCTGCTTTTGCCAGCGGCAGTCTAACGACCGAATCTTGCATCAACTATTGCTCATCCAATAACTATATTTATGCCGGTACAGAATACGCTGTACGTCTTGTCAGTTGATTGTTACATGCACGTTCCCTCATTTGTTCGCTTTTTCCCGACATCAATTAGGATGAATGCTGTTCGTGCTTCTTTGCTTCTTTAGCTTTAATATTGACCTTCATTGACTTGATCTTTCTCATACAGATTGCGACAATCACTTTCAAGCGGGTGGTGGGCCAACATCCAGCTCGGACTGCAATATGGCTTGCGCTGGAAACTCGGCAGAGACATGCGGTGCAGGCAATCGGTTGAACGTGTATTGGAGTGGCCAAACCCCGCCTGCTCCTCCAGCTGCACCTTCACAAATCGGTGATTGGGTATCCCTCGGCTGTTACAGGTTTGTTTTTTGGGCATATCTCCCATCATCCCAGGGCTTATGTCTCATTTCCGGCCAGTGACAACGTAAATAATGCCGGTCGAGCATTGCCCGTCGGAATAGCTGCCAATGACCAGATGACCGACGAAGCATGCGTTGCGGCCTGCTTTAATGCAGGCTATCCATTAGCAGGGACGGAATATGCTGCGTGAGTTTTACATTTGTTTTATCCGCTTTCTGAGCCATAGACTTATCTCTCCTATAGCCAGTGTTGTGCGTATCTTATTTCCAGAACCCCAATCATACCCTCGACTAACAGATGTACACTTAAGACTGCGGCAGCGCAATAATCAACGGCGGCGCCCCGATATCTTCCTCAAGCTGTAACATGCATTGTGCAGGTAACAGCTCGGAACTTTGCGGTGGTCCCAACGCACTTAATGTGTATAACTACACTGGAACCTCTCTGCCAACTGGCGGCGGCGGCGGCGGTGGAGGTGGAGGTGGAGGTGGGGGAGGTGGGGGCGGAGGAACAACCAATGTTTTCCCCGTTCTCTCTGGCCTCCCTGGAAACTGGGCGTATAACTCGTGTTGGGTGTGAGTCTCGTGTCATCGTTTGTTGGCGCTGGCAATTTATGGATGATTACCAGAGATAATGCTTTTGGCCGGGTGCTTCTATTCCAGCAACCAGATGATGCCAACATGAAGGTCGAAGAATGCGTTGGCACCTGTAATTCTCTTAATTATACTTTGGCCGGCTTAGAATACAGCAGTAAGCATTTTTTTTTCGTGCAACCCGTGACTATGCTGATTTGAGGGTTTTGACAGCTCAATGTTGTACGTGTTGCCGTTGAAAGTCATAATCCGCATCCTTCCAATGACTGATTCGTCTTCTAGTCTGCGGAAATACGCTCATTGCTGGTGCCGTGCTTGCTGACCCCTCTACTTGTAATATGGGATGCGGTGGAAATATCACGTACGCATTTCGGTCTCCGTTATCTCCAGAGCTCATTCCGTGTGTGCTATTCCGCAGCGAAGCTTGTGGTGGTCCGAATAGATTCTCAGTCTACACCTCAACCCTTCCTGTCGTGGCTCTCCCTGTACCCCAGCCGAAGAAAACGGACCTTCCGGGACAATGGCAATACCAAGGATGTCTTCAGTGCGTATCCCGCATAGCCATTTCATGGATTGACGCTTATTGTGAGCTCAGCGAGGTTGTAGGTGGACGAGCTCTCCCTTACCAGATTATCTGGCCCACCAACAACACCGAAATCGCGTGCATGAATCAATGTGCCGCTTTCGGCTTTACGGCTTCTGGCACCGAGGTATGTACTATCCTTCATTTTATGTTGAACATTTCGACTCAACGGTACCAATTTATTCGACTAGTATGGCGAAGAATGCTGTAAGTTTTTCGCAACTTATGAAATAGTATCTTGGGCTGATGGCATCATAGATTGTGGCGACACCTCAGATATTGTGAGCAGTGGCGCCGTTATGGGAGCAGATTCAGAATGCACATTGCCGTGCCCCGGTGACCCTACGACAATTTGCGGTGCTGGAAACAGGATTACTTTGTATTATTGGAACGGCGCGGTGAATGTCTGGCATACACCTCAGAATACAGGGTACTATGAGGTGTGTATCTATCTCCATCTATTATTATTTATGTCCTGATATACTTGCGTAGTTCTTTAGTAAGTTGTTATCTCGAGGTTGTGAAGGTTTCTAACGAAGGCTTTGACGTCCGTTTACAGTGCCTGGGTAGGTTTCTCGTTGCGACCTAAAATATTGATCGCTGACATGACCTCACTTAGCGTCATTGTCGCTCTCGTCTCGACATTAGGCATCAATAACAAGGTTGCATTTCTCGAAAAGACTGGCACAGGGTAGGCACACCATCTCGTAAATCCAGGATCTTGATTGATGACACGCTGTCACCAAGCTTCCCCAACTCTACTGGTGGATATGAATTGGATTTAAGTTTGGTCCCCAACTTCTCCACGGCCTGGCGTGCGATGCATCCTAAAACAGATGTCTTCTGTTCTGCGTCATTCATTTTGCCGGACAAAGGTGGGCGTCAAATCAATGTTGGAGGATGGTCTTTGCAATCCACCTATGGAATTCGTTTCTACACACCCGATGGATCTCCCGGAGTGAATGGAACAAATGATTGGGAAGAAAATTGGCAGGAGCTCGCTCTTCAGGTATGTCCGAATCCATCATCCATTGAATGTGGTTAGTAAACCAATGGATGGCATTAGCGCGGTCGCTGGTATCCTACTGCAGCCATAATGTCAAATGGATCCATTTTCGTGATTGGTGGAGAAACAGGAAGTAATGCGCCAGCTGAACCTACCATGGAACTGTTACCGAAACCACTGGGGGGTGATACAACGATCTACTTTGAATGGCTGGCTCGTACAGACCCATACAACCTTTACCCATTCGTTTTCATCCTACCTAGCACAAATATCTTCGTTGGTGAGGACTTTCATCTCATTCATGTACGCCAGAACCTGACGCCCGATAGCTTATTGGAATGAGGCCCGTATTCTTGATTCTACGACTTTCAACACAATCAAGTCCCTTCCCAATATGCCGGGGTCTGTCAATGATTGTAAGGCCTCTCGCAACCTCTAGCAGGAGACACTGTTGACAATGTTCCATAGTCCAAGGTGGTCGCACATATCCTCTTGCAGGTCAGTCTGCATGTCGTCACTTCTTGGACCATACCGATTAATCGACTCATCACAGGGGCCGGCATGATTTTCCCGCAGCATGCTCCTTATACAGATCCATTGACGGTTATAACTTGTGGTGGCTCGACGATAGGAGCTGGCATTGCAATCGACAACTGCGTCACCATTCAGCCAGAAGTCGAGAATGCCGCCTGGACATTGGAGCGCATGGTTTGTGTCTCGTTCTACGCCATGTCTCCAATCTCTGACATCATGATAATAGCCATCGAAACGAGTTATGGCCTGCATGGCAGCCCTGCCCGATGGAACATTCATGATCATGAATGGTGCCCACCAAGGTGTCGCAGGTTTTGGTCTTGCAACAGACCCCAACCTCAGTGCGGTTCTATATGATCCTTCACAACCTCTCGGCCAGCGCATGTCCATCCTGAATACTACTATCGTCGCTCGGATGTATCACTCGGAACTCGCCTTGTTGCCCGATGGGCGTGTGATGATCTCGGGTTCAGATCCGCAGACTTATGCTGCCGATGGCACTGAGATCTTCCCTGAAGAGTTCCGCATCGAGGTGCGTGTTATCTCCAATATCATCGTCCGTTTCTGAAAGTCGTTCGTTCCCAGGTTTACGTTCCTCCCTACCTTAACCAAGGATTTACTCAACCCCAGTTCGATATCTCCCAGACGGACTGGGCGTATGGCGGTCAATATACCATCACTAATATTAGACTGTACCAGGGAACGACCGCCAATCTCAGGATTTCCCTTCTCAGCGGTATGTCCCGGTCATCATTTGTTCCTAGTGCAGTCACTCACTCACTGCCGCGATAGCCTCCTCGAGTACGCACGGAAATTCTATGGGCGCGCGAACCATATTCCCCGCCTTCACTTGCTCTGGCACGTCGTGCACAATCACTGCCCCGCCCAACGCGGGTGTATCCCCTCCTGCTTGGCACCAGCTCTGGATTCTTGATGGACCTACGCCATCTCATTCCAAATGGGTGCGCATCGGTGGGGACCCGGCTCATTTGGGCAATTGGCCGAATCTTCCTGGATTTACATTACCTGGAATTTGAACGGACTACAGCAACCTATCTTCAACGGAATTATTACCCTTCTTTTAGTGCACATGGACTATCTTTCATCTATCGGAACTATTCTGGATTTATTTCCCTGTATTAGTAATACTAAGAAGACAGGACTTTTTCTATCACTCCTTCTGAATCGTTTGCATACATAATTTGCGTACAGTGGTACTGTATTCTGCCATACTGGCGAAGTTTCTGCCAATTCATGATCATCGTCGTGGGACGATTGGCTGGTAGGATGTCGACATGTCAACTGTATAGTTTTCCGTCATCAAAGATCTCGTGGCAATTGCTATTAGTGGCCTCCAAACCCAATTAAACACACCTGAATAAAGAGTAGTGGTCGTCTTTCAGTATATCATACTATCCTCACCCTAAGGTCGGCGTGGTCAGGTCACAAGGAAGGGGGTGTTGGGACCGGATTTTTTGACCTGGGGTCAGAATTTTTTTTCCGGCACCCCCCTCCTTCCTATGTAATTCGGTATGTCGTGCACACGCACATATATATTTCCAAGAAAAACATACAAAAAAAAGACATATGAAAGAGAACGTGCACGCCTTCTTGGCGGTGATGATCTATCGCTGCTGCACGAGGGCATGGGAGCGGGAGGAGAATGTGCTTGGAAGATGCCAAGTGATCACGTGAATAACACATGAAGTAGGTTGGTCAACATCGCCAACAACCTCAAAGTTGGTAATATTACCTTCCAGTGCTCATGGCTCGTGCAAGTGTGGGAGTGAGCGTGGCAGGTGGTGGTGGTTGTTGTGGTAGTGGTAGAAGGTCAAGGGAGTTGAGCGAGACGAAATTTTCCAAAAAGTCGATGAGTTTGCAAAGTCATGTGCATGACTCATCGGACTCCGAGTACCGTCACTAATCGCAGTGGTGCATCTCATTTAGTCGCGCGCGCTCATACATGAACAGCTTAGCTCATTGTAAGTCGTGCACAATGCTATATCTATATGGGGGGGTTATTATTTGCAAAATTTTCGGGGTAAGTTTTTGTAGTCGCGCGCGCTGATTTTTTGTGCACTTTGAACAGCATCCTAACTGCCAATACCTTAAAACGTCCTGAATATAGCTACTTACCCTGTCTATTTCGATGCACCTCGATTTGCGGTCGAAGAAAATATTTAAAAAAGTGTGTCATTTCGCGAGTATTGAATGATATCGGGCCAAAACTAAGGACTAACATTTTTCTCGTCATAACTCGATCTACAGCCGATTTTAGGTGGGGATCAACCTTTCAACAAGCTCACTCTTGCAATGACTTGAGCACAAGTTCGTAAACGTTCCCGATTTGAGGGGTCAAGGCATTTGGAATCGCAAAGTTTAATGATACGTTTGGCGGTTTAACAGCCACCAAGTGAATATTCACTGCACCGCGATTAATGAGCCATGTCAGACCCTGAGCCTTGACATCGTGGCGTGTTGCGACTGTCATTTGAAGCATTGTTGCTGTTTGGGTGGCTGAATTATAGATAAAACCGTCGAAGGTTGGCTGGCCTGGGGCGGGTTGGTAATACCCATCCACAAGCTGGATATGCTCATCAAGAAGGAACCGATGGTGTGGCAGACGCATGAATAAGGAGCCTTCGGGGAGTCTCTCATTTGTGATCTTGATCAGTTGATTTGCATGACCAAGACGCAAACAAACGCTCTTTTTCGTCGAATTCGGGGATTTGAAATGCGTGCTTATGGGTCCCGGCTTTGCTTTGGTCATCGGGGTTAGTTGCCATTCTCCACCACGGCAAAAGACATCATGGACATCATCCAGGATATAGTCAGCGGATGGTTTGGTATATTTGTTGCACACGAAAACTTGATAAAGCCTTGCTGCCTCCTCCAACGTGTGGATGTGGAGTTTGTCGCGAAGTTTGTCATATATGTAGCGCGAAGGAATTGTGATCGATTGTACAGTGCGATCGCCTCTTCCTGGACTGACAAGTAGGATATGATGTGATACGCCTTCGGCCCGAAGCGCTTCCGCAGAGGATAACATCTTCCCGAGGCTCTCGAAGGTTATGTTGGCGATTTCTTCGGTAATGATTGTTTCGTAATGATCTATGTCCTCGGCATATGCGTAAGCCATGCGTGCCGACGGAGCATAACGAGAGTAAAATAATTCGAGGGCTTGTTCGGAACATCTGTTCTTTGCGGATTGCAAAGTGCGGCTAAGAAAATAAGTAGTTAGTAGAGTAAGGTATGATACGGAAAGCTTTCTTACCCCATAATGAGCTCAGGTAAAGTAGGGTTCATCATGAAATACCTGCAGCCTAGCGACTGATATTTCTTCACCCAATCAACGCGCTTGAAACGGGGTGATGCCGCCTGTAGGATGAAGGCACCAGTTTGCGATAATTGGGGGTGTACGTCTGGGACAGAACGGCTGCTATCGACCAAGCACCAGTATTGCGGTGAGACCACCTTGCGAAAATGTTGTTGCGCATCGATAAATTCCTCGTCGGCAAGGTCAATCTTGTATAGACCCTCTGCGTTAAATAAATAACAAGTGTTGGATCTGAAGTGGAAGATGGTAGGACATCCAGCGAGGATCCGAAGCACCAGTACGAAAATTAGCCAGAGGCTTTTGCCTGATCGTAGGGCCAGGGTCAAACGAGAAGCCGATACGTGTCAAGGCTGTTACGCACCTATCCCAGGATGTCCAAGCAAAGTAACAGCGATGCTCATACTAACTATTCCGTTGTTGAGGAAAGGATTGGAGAATGCTATCGGGCTTTTGTCACTGTCCGGAAGCACACGATGAGCCGCAAAATGGCATATATCCTGCAGCGATTTGAGATAATCTTCCCGGATCAAGATACTCGAGACATCCAAGGCGTATTCGCCACGGTCTTCATCCGAAAGGTGAAGTAAGATGCACGATTTCGGCACATTAACGCCAGGCAATGCCCCATCCTGACGGTTCACTACCTGTTCCTTAAACATCAACGGGTTTTCGGAATCCCATTTCCCGTATTTAGTCCAAAGAGTGAACAAAGCGCGATCCTCGTCAACTATCGCTTTAACTCCTGGGATAGAATCAAGAGGCATTTGTGATGGGAGTAGACCACGCACAGGCCACGTGAGTGACGTCACACCCTCCATTAGCAACAACAGATTGAAAAACAATAAGGTGGCGAAGCTCGACATTTTCTCTAGTAATGAAAACTACATATAAGGCTCTCTCTCGAGGCAACGAGGACATTACCATATAAAAGGGGGACATCTGCTACCACTTGCCCTTGCCGTGCCCTATGGATATGCGAACGGCGTCAATGTCGCTGCGCTGATGGAGAGGGGCGTCCGGTAAGTCGACACAGTTGTTTGACTCGTGCAAGGAGATTCTCTTGGATTATTTTGATGCTAGGCGGTGCATGCAGTGACATGCTGGTTGACACTGAGATTAGCTGACACACGACCAGTATATTGAGTCACTGAGTCTCTCTGGATGATATGCCGAAACTTTACGAGGCATTCAAACGTCAAGGAGGCGTTGTGAAGGTGTCGTGAGCCAAGTGTACAAGATACCCGCTCACCACCCACGTCGAGAATTGGGCGGTTTAGCCCAAATGCCATGTCGTTGTCCAGATGTTGCCTTTCGTGTACAATACTGGGCTCTTGATTCGTATCTCCCCTGAACTTTCATTGCGGAATAAGCGTCAGTTTCACCCCCCGCGGGCATTCAGGTCATGGACAAATGTGTATCAAATTCAACTCTTTGTTTGGGCCTGAAGTTTCGACTGCAAGACATTGGTCAAGAAATTCATATTTTCTCGCTTCTTCTGAATCGTCTCTTCCAGTGCCTCGAGGTTCGTGCGGATAAAGTCGACTTTTGCCGAGTAATACTTGGTTGCTTGGGTACGCGTCTGACACAGATAGATTGCATCAGGAAAGGACGCGGTGATGCGAGGGTGTTGTTGTCACCTTTTTGACATAGTACCCAGTGCCGACATCCACGATGACATGATCGGGATCCGACAGTTTTCCGGGAACATATAACGAGTTGGTCAATGGCACGAGAATAGTTTTCCCTGTCGGAAAATTGATCATCAGCATCATCATGGCTCGCGTTCAATCTATCGCATACGCACCAACGTTCACCGGCTTGACCTCCCCAATATTATCTATACATGTCTTGAATTTTGCCTGTGCTTGCTTCAGCTGCGCAAACGAGTTTGTGAGGTGGTTCAGTTCCTAGATTGAAGGCGATCAGTTGGGTCTATTCTTGTGATGCACATCCCAGGCTAAGCTGACATCGTCGAGCTGTTTCCGGACATCTGCGAGCTGCGCAATGTCGAGATCCGACACGCTCACTGTCTGGGGTTGCGCAGATGTAGACATCAGACAAGATGTTGAGGCGTGACGTGACACGATCAATTGAAAGTTTCATTGCGGCCAGGGTCCTCCTCCACCGACAAGTCCTTCCCAAATAGCCCTTGCACCACCACCAACGAGGACGCAATGGCTGGGGAACACAGAGCAAAATGTCCTCAAGACTTGGGTATGTCTAGTGTAATTGCGTGGTTTAGAGTCGGGATTAACACCAGTCACACACACACAGTCGCCATATTTCACGCCTCGTTCCACCCAACTCGAGGGAGTCTCGTTGACTGGTTTCTAAAGGCTAGTGACGGTACATTGTCTTCACCTTTTCTACACCTTCTATCGTTGATTACCCGCCAAAAGACCTAAATCTCGACAACATTGAGTTTAGTGCCCTCCCAAGCGGCTTACATCTCGTGGAACAAGACGTGGTGTACTTGTGTCCCTTCCTTTTCTAGCTCACACCTCACCAACTCTCAATCCCCAGCTATTTTACCAAGGACGGCCAGCACGGTGTCTGTGTTTTCCGACGGCGGAGGACTGTCGAGGAGGGACACCGAGGCTTCCGCCTCTCCTCGCTCGGCATATTGCTGGCGAGGTCCCGCAGACCACGACCGTGGCGGCACGTGAAGGATCTCAACGATTTGATAGAGAGGATATACTCCCAGTGTGAATCGTCTGGGCTGCTGCAGCCGACCGGAGCCCAGTGGGAGCCTGCTCATGCGTTTTTTGAAGACCGGAAAGTGAGAAGAGCGGATCTTGGCGGAGCCGGGGACTGGCGCGGTTGGAGTTACGAGCTTACCGAGGTGCATGGTATAGATGTCCTGTTGGAACTTCTCTCACCGTCTGAGTCACTAGATCGACACCGACCCGTCAATGCACGCCAACCCGGCATTCCACCTCTCCCACCTCCTCCGTATCCTTGGACCCTCTTCTCTGACGCTGTACAAATACGTGCTGACGCGGCGGCGGATACTCATATACACCCTCCCACCAGTCGAGGCCGCTTGTATACTTTGCCAGGTCGCGGCCGACATATGTTACGAGGCGCAACACGATCCAGACGCCGACGAGCCTTCGCAGCCTGGTATTGGGAGGCTGAAAGGCAGGTGTAATGAACCCATAAGTGTCCTTGGCATGGTTACGTTGTCAGACATGGATCGTTTACGCTCGGAAGGCATGACTGGCCGTGGATGGATTGCATGTATGTCTCTAGATTAGATGCACTTGAATTTGGCGTTGTATTCATCATCTCAATTCAGGTACAACCGATGCAATCTTCCTCGAGAGACCATCGTGTTATGACCTCTTGATTGACCTAACGACATCAACGCCCAACAAGGCAACACGGCCCACATTCTACGCCTCAAAATCTGTGCCTTCCCAACTAGGCACCTCTCGTCCCGTGCACCGGCTCTCCGTGATAAGGTTTGCATGGAGCGACGTCCGACTCGTAAGTACCTCTACCCTCTACCTAGCCTAAATTTTATTTTAAAAACCCCCAGTGGAACGAACTTGACCGCATCCTACAACTCGACTCAGACAACAACAACTCCCACCAACACCACGCCTGCTGTGGCCCCTCCGCCGCCTCCGACCCCGGCCTCAAAACGAAGCTTATCTCGCCCTGGACAGATGCCTGGCGTGTGTACGAGGACGTCTGCATCGTCTGCGCCGGGCTTTGGATGGGCTCCTGGCGCGGCAACTCCACGATGTCGTATTCCACCGCCGACGGGCCTGACAGCTGGGGCGCAGTGAGGCTCGAGGGGGACGACGATCTGACTATCGGCGGGAGTGGGGGTGCGTCGTATATCCGGAATGTGGGGATGGGGATCGAGGGACGGCCGGTGCGGCGTGCGAGCGAGAGCAGTGGTGGGAGCGGGAGTGGGAGGATGCAGAGTCCGAGTCAGTTGACGGTGGGGGTGGGACTGCCCCCGCAGAGCCCGACGACGACGAGGGCTATGCGTAGGTCGAGCGCGATATCGTGGTCGAGCGCTAATGCGGCGGCGGTGACGGTCGGGAATGGCAAGGGGCGCCAGATATCTTCGTCTTCTGAAGTCGAGGGAGAGCACGACCATGCGGAGAGGGGAGACCGGCAACTTCTGACGACGCTGTCGCTGCTGCAGACGTTCCACGCCCAGACGTCATTCCAGCTTTCGGTGCTCGAGTCTTTCTTAACCCGGAGCGAGACAAGCGTCAGTGGAGAGGAAACGGTTTACCTGTCCCCGAAGGACGTACTCGCGTTCCAGCTGGGCCCGCTTAGTGCGTCCGACGCGCGGTATCTGGAGTGGTTGGGCGAGGAGTATGCGAGGCCGGTGAAGGTAGTCGTGAAGCGGGGCTGGCGGGATTTGGTTGGTGCCATCTTTGGATATGCGTAGCGTTGTATGTGTAGTGTGTTTACAGATGTACATATACCCTCCCTTTGGAAGCATTCTTCACTGTTATACTTCTTGTAGAGCGGCTTTTTGCCACTACGTATATGGCAGAGCTAGGTGGAAATGGATTGTGGATAATTCAGCGTGATAGTATAGGGCCCGACTTGGGAGGGAAACCGTTCATGGGCTGGGAATGAAGTCAAAAGATGAGGCATGTACATGTAATGATGAACCAATGAATATCAAAAAAGATTAAGTATGTAAAGTTATTCGGCTGCCTCTTCTTCACATCCTCCTCCCGTCCTTCGTCGGTGGGGTTGGAAGCGCCGTCCTTCTCTTCCATCGGGGGAGTGATATTGTCGCGGGAGTTACCTCTGCCGTCGGCGCCGATCTTGACGACCTTGGCCCGGGGTCTTGACGGATTGTCGTGCGAAGGAACTCCATCTCCTCCTCATCCTCATCTTCCTTCTCCTTCTCCTTCTTTGTCTTTTTCTCCATTTCCATCTCCTCCATCTCCTTGATTGGGCTACCTTGGTGAAGTTGCGGAGGATGTGTTGGCAGTGCATTGTTTCTTCCTTTGAATCCTCAGGATCCTCCTCTTCTTGTCTTCTTCTCCATGTCGTTGTTGGCCAGCTTCGCTAGCCGCCTTATAAGACCGCGCCGCTGTGATGTCCTTGGGTCCAGCTTGTCCTCATGCTTCCCACCATTCTTCATGCTGCCGCGGTTGACCTAACATCAGTTGCAGAGTGAGGCTCGGGAGACAGGTTGAACTTGGGTTGGTGGTGGTGTGGAGGGCACGGGGGGTCGAGGTTCTTGCAAACGCGTCGACATCCAGTTTCGGGCTCGAAAGCTTGAGGAGCAAAGCCTTCCCGTGAAAACTGTCGTGGCCAAAATGAGTGGGGGAGTTGAGGTCGTTGCGATAGTCCAGGGGAAAAGCGGCTTCGGAGGGCGGTGGCGAATTGTCCTGTACGCGACAGCAAATAAATATGATGAAGAGATAAAGATGAAATGAAGTCTCACCTTGTCAACCTGGATAACATCTTCCTCCACTGTGGCGACAGTGGGGATGATGACCGACACTAGAGGCATGGGACGATTGAGTATCTGTGGACGACAAGAAAGCAATGCAGACAAAACGCGAACCTTGTAACTTATGCGGTAACAGACAAAGCCAATATGGGAGCGGCGATCCCACCCGGCGAAAAGGCGGCCGCGCTGTCGAAATTGATGAGAGCTTGCCATCAGGAAGGGAATGGGTGAGGATCGCAAAGGGGCAGAGATGGGAGAGGTGGTGTTGAGGATAGCGGAGGCGGCGTTGAGGGCGGGTGCGAACTGGCTAGGCTAGGAACGGCGGGGTCCTGTTCGATTGAACACCTGGGAAGCCTTGGGGACTGCGGATGAGATGAGGGGTCAGTCGAGGCGGGCACCTGCGACGGCAACCGGAAGGGCGAGGGCGGGGACGCGGGACTGGGACATGGCGAGGGCGGCGGGCGAGAAGCGGGGCCGAGCCAGGGAGTTGGCTGCGCCGGTGATGGGGCAGACATCCGCGTGGGCATACCACACGGGCTGCTTTAGGAGTCGTCGCTTCGTGGTCACAGGCTGGCGCGACGAGGGAGGGGGCGGTGGCGGGGCCAAAGCCGATGGCGGAGAGGGCAGGCAAGGACGAGTTATCGAAGTTGGCGTGCCGGAAGGGGACTTTGGCGCCAGCACCAAAAGTCATGGGTCTCCCTCTGGGAATGAGAGAGGGGAGGGGTGGGGTGAAACATGGCAAGGCGAGGATGATGGGCGAGACTGCGGGCACGGATGAGTTGGGTGAGGGCTCGAAGTTGAGGTTGAGGTGAAGCATGGGAGCGCAAAGAGATAGAAGTAGCAGTAGCGGATGCATGGTTGAATGTGAAGGCGTGTTCTGGGTGAACTGAGGACACGCAGGAGGGTTTTTATTGGGTAGAAGGGTGGCTTGGCGGCGGGCGGGCGATCGTAAAATATGTTTTAAACGTAAGCCACCGTCGTGTATGTCCTCGGAATTCTGAAGACAGTCATTACTGCGCGAGGCTGTCGAGGTCATATACGAGGGCTTGGCATGCCGACTATCCCTTGGAGTACTGAGCCTTGGAGTACTGAGAGGTGTGTTTGACCATCTATGTATTGCCATTGTAGTCGGGCTCCTTCAAGTTAGACATGCTGCCAGTGACTGAATCCGTGCCCTTTCACAAGATTCGAGAGAGAGAAACTCACCTCACAAAGCCTTCCCTACTTTCGGGGGGTTGTGTGATCTATGGTTGCCGATGTTGAACAAAGCAAGTCAACAAACACAACTCACGGCGTATAGCCGGTATAGCCACAAAATCCGACGCTGCCATGAATTATCGTGATCTCTCAGAATCTCACTGAAAGCTGTGAATTATATTCTACCTAGTCTCCTATGTTACATTATTCCCACATCTATTAAACGCTGTTGCCAAGATCGAGCCCACCATTGATGATGGACGCGTCGGAAAATCGTGCCACATTCAACCAGGACTCGACCAAGGCGGCTGATGGTCGTTTTTCAGGTTGCATAGCCCAACACGTTGTGATGATTGCCCAGACATCGTCCGAAATTGAAGGATCCCTTGGCCGATTCGGTCGAACACCTCGTACGACATCGAGCATAACTGCACTGTCATACCTTCGATGACTGTAAGGCAAATTTCCCGTCATCACCTCCAAAATTGTCATTCCAAAGGCATAGACATCAGTTTCCGTGGTGTACATGATTTCTCCCATGTCCCCGATCGAAACGTCTTCGGGAGGATCAAGTATTTCGGGTGCCATCCAGCGTGGTCGGCCGTACATCCCCGCAACCGTGAAGTCACTGCACTTGATGAGCGGGGCGAGGCCGGTGTCCATGAGGAGAGGCGTGTGTTCTCGCATCAAGATGCTTGCCTGCCAAGAGCCATTGATGTAAGGGAAACAGAAACAGAGCAGACGAAGAGAGAGGCGTACTCCGCGAATATCAGCGTGGATGATGCCAAAGGAATGCAAATGAGAAACTGCAGCCGCAACTTGAACGAGCTTTTGGAGATTATTCAGGGTCAGTACGGATAAAATGGATGCATGGACTGGTAGTACCAAGTCAAGTTTAGGTGTCCCATGGTGATCTTGATCTTGAAGGTATTTTACGATGCTACCGTGACACATGGGCAACACAAGACCTGGTAAATGACCAAAATCATGACAGGTCCCGTAGCACTCCATAATGTTTGGATGGCTCATTTGCTGCCATATTCTGACAAGCTCAGCAAGGTCCTACGAGTTGACTTGGGTCACCTATGGGCCAACTGGGCAGATTCGAACCACACGGACCTTTCTGAACTTCTTCCTCGCCGCCTCACCCAACATGCGTCCTCGCAGGACTTTGACTGCGACCTTTGCACAGTTTGTCGATACATCAATTGTGTGACAGGGCATGGCTCACTCACGTTTCTCTGAACGCCATCTTGGGTCAAAAGGTTGCACCGAAAGACATCGGAAATTCGTCCGATAGCGAGATAGTGAGGCTCCAATTTGAAGACGCTGGCAGAAACGTCCTGCTCGAAGGAGTCGGCTGAGGAGAGCATGCACCTTGGCACTGAAGAAGGGATAGTGGAGACTTATACGTTGCTGATTCAATGGGAGGGAGAATCTTAATCGTGGTACTGGGACCTTAAACTTCGCCCATGAATATTGAATCTTCGACGCAACTGCGGACCGCCTTGCTGGATGATCATGAGAAGTGGTGCTTCGCGTCCCCAGATGAAAGAAACAACACGCCGAAAATAGATGGCAGAGCATGAGTATACCCGAAACGGAAGGAGACATGGCCGAGATAAGAAAGACGATTGTTGTTCGGAGGCTTTACTTAACCGTAATAAAGCAATTGCTTCCGTCAGTAAGTATCATTTACCAAAGGTTGATAGATGATGCTAGTTTACTTGTATATCACCATATGGACTTCCCTGCCAAGAGCGGCCGGGGAGAAGGGAGAGTCGCAAGCCCTATGCCATGGCGAAACCGCAATGACCCTACCTCGCCCGAGAGCTCAAGCGCTCATACATTCTGTACATCCGGTTTGAAATCAGGCATATGATTAGGGTCTGTTTGCAACCCCTCAGCCGAGCTTTTGAACGAAATTTTGGGCAATCCGATTGGCTCACAGCGATCACCAGCCAATCAGATCTCTCAAAATTTCCTTGGAAATGAGTTGCAAACAGACCCTATTGAAGTCCTACGAGAACTACTGCTCAGAAAATCACATCCTACCCCGCCGCGTTCCAGACCTCCATCTCCATCTCCTGCGCCTCCGTAAGTCCCGAAGGACTCTACGGACAATACGCCTTCTTGGAGACGCGGCCGCTCCTCCCACCACCAACTGGCACATCATTCTTGGGCCCCGCCCGAAACATGGAGCTAAATGCGGCCGGGAACGGGGACGTGCACGTCGCTGTCCCCTTCGCCTTTTTCTCCCCACCCCTCTGCTGCGGCGCACGCGGTCGCCTCTCCCCGCTCCTTGACCTCCAAGATAACTCTTCCCCCTGCTGCTTATTCTTCTTCTCTTCTGACTCGCGCCCCGACGCCCACCTCGACGCCTGCAAGCCCTGCTCCTTTTTGACATCGGGCGCAGCCGCCGATGTGGACACGGCGAGTTCGTGCCCCCCCTTCTCCTCTGCCTCCACCTCATCCGCCCAGCTTGACGGACCGACTCCTCTGTGAATCTCCTGCTCCTTCCTTGCCTTCTCCTGCTCTTCCTCCTCTTTCGCTTTCTCCTTCTTCCATTTTTCCTTGCACTCCTCGCTTCGCGTCTTCCGGGAATCCTCCTTCCGCTCCTCTTTCACAGGCGTCCGCGCGCTCGGAGGGGACGGCCCTTGTTTCTTCCGTGCGACGATGGTCCACCCGTTACCGCCGTCTTCATCCTCGTCCTTCGGTGCCCATCTCGACAGGGACAGCCCTGGTTCCTCCTTCTCTTGTTCGCGCGAGCCGCTTGACAAAGGCTCTATCTCGGGCGCAATCTCGTCCTGTTCTTCCTCCTTCTCTTCCTCCTCCTCCTCATCCTCCTCCTCATCTTCCTCCTTCACCGGTGTCGACGGCCCCGCTATTGCCTCACGACCCCGCCGCTTCCTCCTTCTGATCTTCTCCCGGCGCTCCCGCCCCTTCTGCTTCTTCCCCTTCTTCATTGCCTTTTCCTCCTTCTCCTCATCCTCTCCCGCCTTCCCTGCCAACCACGACACCTCCAGACCCTCTTTGCTCCACTCCTTCTCCTCCTTTGTGTTCTCGTGTTGCACGCCTACGGTGAGCCTAACACTCGTTGCAGGGCGGGGAACGGGAGACACATCGGAGTCGGAGGTGGTGGCAGCGGTGGTGCTTGGTGCGTCGGCGTGTTCAGGCTCGATGGCGGGCGGAATGTCGGTACTCGGTGCAACATCGACACTTTGGGAGTGATCGGTGCTTGTGGGGAGGGTGGGACTTTCGGGGAGGCCAGTGTTTGAGGGCGAGGGCAAGACCTGAAGGGAAGTGAAATGTTCCCGCGTCGACTTTAGTGGCGAAGGGGTGTCGCGTGTCGCATTTATCGGGATCGCAGGCGGAGGAAGGCTGGGGCTCGTCGGTGGAGAGGGCGTCAAGTCCAAAGCAGAGGGATCCAGAGAACAACCATCCGTCGTTTCCGACGGTTCGATAGTCGAGTTGGAATCAGCCGCCGGAATACCTTTGTTCTCGAGTGGTGACGCTGGGGTGGGAAAGGCAAAGATCTTGAGATGAGATATATCAGGTCAATGTACGACGACGGTAAGATATAACACTTACCATTTTGGTTTCCGACGCAGCAGAGGCCGGTGGCGAGTCGGCCTGCAAATGAGGAATGTTAAAACATAATCAGCGACAAAGGGTAGTAGTGGAATATCACCTCGCTCGCCTCTTCCGGGTCTTCCTCGACAGCGGGCACGGGGGAGCGGGGTGAACAAACCTAGATCAGTAATTAATGTTGTGCACACGATGTATCAAGACCAACTCTTACCTTGTCCACTTCGTACTTGTCAGATCCAGATACGACGGAGGTCGGTGGCGAGTCGTCCTGTACACGCCGGTTGATAAAGACGAAGAAAACAGGAACATGGAACAGATTCTCACCTTGTCAACCTGAATCACAGCTTCGTTCACCGTGCGCGCAGTGTGAGAAGACAACTGATTCTAAACACAAAAACAATAGGCATTGATGGCTGACAGAAGAATAAGAAGAATAAAACGAACCTTGCGAGCGCTGTGAAGCGCGATAGCAAACAAACCAAAGACGGCAGCGGCGAGAGCTGCGATCCCGCCCGGCGAAAAGGCGGCCGCGCTGTCGAAGTGGATTGGAGCTTGGCGTCCAGGGAGGGAACGGGCGAGCATCGCGAAGGTACGGCGATCCTCGAGGGTGGGGGCAGGGGCGGAGGTGTTGTCGACGGGAGAGGTGGCATTGAGGACGGGCGCGAACTGGCTAGGAACGGCGGGTCCTGCTATATTGAACACCTGGGCCGGGACGACGGGTGAAAGGCGAGGTCGGCCTAGGGGGACATCTGCAACGGCAACCTCGATAGCGGGGGCGGATGAAGTGGTGCTGTTGATGACAGGCACGAACTGGCTAGGGACGGCTGCGGTGACAAACACCTGATGTGCCTGGGGCAAGGCAGGAAAGGCGAGAGAGAAGCAAAGTCGGGACAGGGGGTTGACAGCGATGGGGCAGACATTCGCGTTGGCGACACGAGATGGTGAGTCTGCTGGGGGAGTCGTTGTTTCGTGGTCACAGGCTAACATAACGGAGTCGGGGGCGAGGGCGGGGATGGGAGCCAAGGCGGTGGGACATCCGGTCAAGGCGATGGGGGTGACGGCAGGCACAGACGAGTTGGGCGAGGCCTCGAAGTTGGCGTGCCAGAAGGGGACTTTGGTGCCAGCACCAAAAGTCATGTGGGGTCTCCCTCTGGGACTGAGAGAGGTGAGGGGTGGGTTGAAACACGGCAAGGCGAGGATGATGGGTAGAAGTAGCAGTAGAGGATGCATGGTGGAATGCTAAGGTTGTCGGTGAAGACAAGGGGCATCCTGGGGGTGTTTTATAGGGAAAAAAGGGTAGCTTGGCGGTGGGCAGCCCATCGTAGAATGTCTCTTGGCGGTCAGCCCTCGCGATAGTGACCCTCTTTGATAGTGGTGAACATTGAGCAGAATGACCTGAACCTCGTCACGTGTCTGTCGCGTCGCGTCCCGCCCGGGCCGTCAGCGCGTAGCAAATTTATGTACTTTGGCACAGGCCCCTCCATCCTCTTAAGCTTTTAAGCTACACGACAAAAAAATCCCACTCCAACGGGTTCCTCGGAAAGACGAATGTTTCGCCTTTCACGCTCTTCAAAATCTCTCTCTCTTCCTCATCTCCCCATGTTCACCCAAACCTCAATAATATCCATACTCTCGGCACTGCACACACTCCCCGCAGTGCTCGCACTCCCACCGCTCCTCGACGATTCCTCCTCATCTTCCAACGACTCCGATATCCTGGCTCTCGTGCCCTTGCTGTTGTTGTTGCTCTCGATACCAACGTCACCCATCGCCCGCGGCACGCACTGCTTTCACCGTGCCTCTATTGCATCTAATGGAGGTTCATCATTCCGGTAAGCATACACCGGTACAACGGACCTCTGTATGACCTCGACGCAATCCCCCCTGTTCTTCGCAGTCTTCACATTTTCAAACCCGGGTCCGAGAGCGAGAATGATGAGGGTTTTGCGCATATCCTCCACCCCCACGGAAGCTGAAGTGATACCCCCTCGGCTCCTCAAGTCTTTCTGTTATCCGACGCTAGCGCGCCCCTCGTCGACCCAGCCCATAAAATCAGCTAGCGTTTTCGCGTGCCTGACAAAGAATGTTGAAACACGGCACAGATATTGGCAGGGAGGTCAGGGTGCCCCGCGTGGTCCGCATGCGTAGTCATGAGGTGGAAATGAGCTCTGATGAGCTATCATGTCCTAATTGACCTCAGGTTCGACGAGGTTGTCGACTCCACTGGGCCTGGCGAAATTTGTGCCCTGCTCAGCAGTTTTCAGTAATGTTCTCCGGAATACCTTTACATTCAACGGTAAGTAGCTCTATCCTCCCCAAATGCTGAACTTTGTCCATCCTGTATACGCGCAGACGTCCGCCTTTGTTCTGGAGCCTGTCATCTCAGCAAATATCAAAGCGACCTCGAGACACCCAACCTTCTTCAAGCCCTGGACTGATCCCAAATGAAGGATCCCGCATGCAGGACAAGGCCGTTGTCTCTGGAACTTGAAGCTTCGGGGCAAGGGTCATTACCCGTGGATGCAATCTGCGGCTGCCGCCTCGCTCTCCTGGATGGTGGTCATTGATATTAATTCATTGTGATCGTTCGCGGCACCCATTGTATGACCTCGTATGTTCTGAGGCCCCTCAGGATCAAACGACCCTTCCAGGGGAACCCTGAGATCCTCGAGTTAATCCTGTTGGTGCAGCGAAGGGAATTCGTGCAAGTTCAGCATAGAACATAGGGTAAGCATGCAATATTTCTTCGAATTCTTTGCCAACAAGGACTAACCCTTTTTTCTGTAGCATCATATACTGCGCTGTTCAGCCCAACTAAAACTATAATTGCAATTTAAATGTATGATTGATTGAATTAATTAAGGGTAGGTACCCCCGGGCCTTCCCCGGCAACCCCCTCAAATAGCCCCGAATCCCGAATCACTCGACCAACCTGTCTCCCTCCTCAGCCTCCTGCATTTTCTTTCTTAGCAGGCCCAAACCAGCTGAGCTCCGTTTCTCAGCACACCTTTTACAACTACACCATATCGTTGTCACACCCGCCATGGAACGACCTTAGCGAGGAAGCTCTCGACACTAGTTCCAGCTGTCGACCGGCTTCCTTCCTAAGCTCGTTCCACCATCCACGAGTTTGTCATAGGGTTGGAACAGGAGTACAACAAGCCTATTGGAGAGGATGGACCACTGTCCTCTCCCGTCTTGGATGTGATGATGGACCTGGTTTCGGCGACCGCTCTATTTTATGTACCCTACCTTTTCTTCTTCCAATTATCTCTCTTTTCGGTCTTTTATCTCTCGTTATATGGTTTCTATTTCGAAGTTGGTGGTCGAGGAGAGTACCTCGGTGCGTTCTTCAGAATCCCCCCTTATGTCGTCATCCATCTCATGCTCGTCTAAACTCGTAGAACGTCATTGATAGAGAAGGACCCAGAGTCTCGCTTAGCAGGCAGCGTTGGCTTGCGTGGCCGCATCCCTGACCCCCGGATCTGCGACCTTACGGATGAGATAGAACCTCCACGCATCGGATTCCCGCAAGCCAATGGGGGGAACGCGGACGTTTATAAATGTGTTTGGAAGCGGCCTGGTGGCAAGACGACCGTGGTGGGTTGTTCTGGTGTAATTCGCTTGGGGTGTACGTCACGGTTGATCCCTTCCAGGTGGCGGTGAAGGTATTGCGCGGAGCGGGCTTGGAAGTTTTGGAACAGGTAGTTTTCCTCAGACCCTTTCGAAGGTGCTTCTTACTCTTACCCCATAGCGTGCGCATAGAGAGGTCGCGATCTTGGCTCGGCTCAAAGACAAGAACATGCTTCCATGCTATGGAACAATCCATGTATATGGCTACCCCATAGCCATCGTGTCTCCCTGGATCGAGGAGGGAAGCCTCACGAAGCAGCTATGTTCAAATTATAGTGTACTGTCGTACCCAAATCGCATGAAGATAGTGGGTTTCTTGCCCCCCAGCGATTTTTTGATGTTTTTATTCATATTTGACAGATCCTTCAAGTTGCTGGTGGGCTACTTTATCGTGAGTTGACACCCGATTCTCTGTTTTGGGACTGATCCCAATGACATCCTCTTCAAAGTGCACGAGAATAACATAGTCCACGGAGATGTCAACGGGGTATGTTTTCCCCCATAAGTGATTCTGTTGAACTCATGAGCGCCTGCCCCGGCTGCCAGAACAACATACTGGTCGATGCCAACGGCACTGTCTTTCTGTTCGATTTCGGCCTTTCCTACGTCCAAGGGGTCCCCGAGCGCAGTTCACCTCCACCAAGTCAATGCACCGTCGCATTCAGCGCTCCCGAAATATTGATTGACGGGCAACGTCCTACCACACGCTCCGATATTTACTCATTCGGCAGTTTAATGCTACATGTAAAGACACCATTGTATGCAGCAAAGTCCAGCTCTCACTTACCATCCCACGATGACAGGTTTTGATTGGGTATTGGCCGTATGGGAAGATGCATACCTATGTCTCGTTCGCCCAGGGACGCTATCATCCTCGCCGTCCCGAATCATGCATCCCAATTACGGACGAACTATGGGATTTTATGATGGATTGTTGGAGCACAACCCCTCAGGATCGACCAAGTGCACAGGAGGTATATGGTTGGTTGACGTCGTATGCCAGTGTTTGATCTATTTCTTATTTCGAGTGCCTGGCCGCACGATATGGAATGTGCATTTTTAGTTTGAGTTATTGATCACTGTAATTTTGACACGAGGACTGCTTATCATCTGTTGTAGAATTACATTTTATCCTTCTCGTAGGAAACATCATCATTGCAGGTTAAATGTCACTTTGAGATTGATATCTACTGTTATCGAAGGGGCGATAGACGAAGAGAAAGTAGTACTAAGTCAAATGAATGCAAGATGCACTGTTAGATATGCGGATACAATACGAGTGCAGGGACGAATGAATACCTACTACACGGATTATTATTCGGAGCCTAAAGACCGCAAGGATCTAATGTAGACCCCTGCGGTGTCGACGACAGTGGACACTCTGCACACTGTTCTTGCGATAAACTCTCTAGACGGCCAGGGAATGTTGAATCGTCTGTGGGGTAGCTAAACAGAGATTGTCACGTATCGGTCCATCATTGGGGGGGGAAAAGGGTGGGGAAGTACAAACTTCTCCAGAACCGTGCAAATCCCGTCAGCCGGCGGTCTGGATTTGGGATTTGCGTCCCAGCATATTTGAATGAGGCTAGCGAATTTCGCTTGTTCTTGAATGAATGCAGGTACGTCAGGCCGTTTACCTTGAAGTATCGCGGGAGACACGGCACTATCACGTCTGATCCCCGCGAAAGGTAGTTTTTCGGTAAAAACCTGGTGGAAATTCACGTATGGGTGTGAAAGAAAGCGGGCGACGACGCACCTCGATGACCGTCATGGCGAAAGCGAAAACGTCGCTGGAGAGAGAATACGGTGCTGTGGCCCTTTCCATATCGTGGCCACAAGGTTCCATCAGTTCGGGTGCTGTCCATCTCGCGGTGTGCAGGGACACTGAAGCGGTAAAGTCCGGAGAAGCGGTGATAAACACCAGTTCACAATCTGCCAGAACGGCATGACCTTCTGCATCGATCAGAACATTGGACTTCATTTCCCGACATCAATGAAATCAGGTCGAAATCCGGTCACGAAATTTGGCGTTTACTCACACCGCGGATATCTCCATGAACGATTGGTGGGTGGAATTTATGGAGGTAGCGCAGACCGCATGCGATTTCCTTAATCTGCGAAACATGATGTCAGGATCAGTGGTGGGAAAATGACGAGACGCGTAAGCCGGACCAGAGATAGCTTCCTGTTATCATCAAGAGAGTGCTCCCTTAAGAAATTATTGATATTGCCGTTGGGGTAGAAATCGAATACCAAGGCGGGCATCAATATGTCTTCCGCGCAGAACGTGAGGTCATGAAAACGGGCAATGTTGTCATGACGAAAAGTCTTCCAGTGACGACTGCGACTTTCGAGTGCCTAAAGTACCATCTGTCATAACGCTTCAGCGTTAACTACTCTGAAAGCATACCTGTTTGAGATTGGCTTTCGTTCTTGGTTCATCGATGGTGCGGCCGCCTCGAAAAACCTTGATCGCTACCTGACCAACAACTAGTTTAGTCCATGTGGTCGGGGATTCTGGAAGATCTCTCACCCGACGTGATGAGTTTGAGCGTGAATCAAGAACTTCTCCGTCCCACAGATCTGCGTGCTCTCTATATTCAAGGGGATGCTCGCCTACAAGCCTATGTGTTTTGTTCCATGTTCTGGATATGTGATGGAAGAGAGAACGGTTGAGCAAGCGTGGAAGGCATAGCATGTAGAGGTTCATACAGGACAGGCACTCGTGTCGCCTTCCTCTCTCGCACCAAGGGTGGGGATCCGCAGGTCACTTTCGGTGATTCTGAAGCCATTTCCTGCAGAGTCATTATTACCGAGCGCCACGCGATATAGTGCTGCGCCACATACTAAGAAGCAGCCGTATAAGAATTCGAAATCTGTTGGTGAAGGATTGTACGTCTGGCAGGAATCGCATTCAAGGCTTAAATAGTTGTCGCCAAGGTAGGGACGATGAGGTTGTCCAGAAAAAGGCAATCGCCTGAGAATGTACGTTTTGGATGCTGTTCGATAAGACGAGCGTTAGACGACCATATAAGATGAGTTCAAGCGCACGTCTTGTGTTTCAAGAGTGAGTGGCGAGTTCCGTCCATTGCAACCCGCCACGACACATGGGAGCAACATGTTTTCTTCTACCAAACGCGTAATGTCATGTCCGTCTTCACTCAAGATACCGACACCATCGATTATGACTTGATTCAGGACCCTGCCACGATCAACTCGTGCATCGGAGACTTTTAGGACCGGTGATACAGAGACAACATGCAAACTCGTTTTTCAGAGGGGCGAACTGCGGAAATAGCTTCCAGGCTCCTTCATGCTAGTAAAAGACGCAAGACATGTAATCGCTCCTTCATACATGAAGAAACAACAAGATAATACTGACCAAAAGAGCTCGATGTTTATTCCGTACGATCGCCCCAAAGGACGTCGAGAGGTGGAGATCATGGGGTGATGTCACACCGTCCTTAACAGGTACTGATTCCCAACATGTGCTTGAAGAAATTAAACACACGTCTAGCCCTCTATATCAGCCCAACGTTCATTGACCATTGATGAATTGATAACCTTTTTTGTCTCCTCAGTAGAATCATTCTCCTGGGTAAGTCGAAAGTTTCCTCAATGAGCGTGGCTTTCTAGACCGGTATGGCGAACATGAAGTCTTGGCAGCATAGCCCTAGTACGCAGTGGTCAGGAAATGAGTCCGAGCAGACTGCGAGGAACCTATTAGTTCAAGTATGTTGCCGTCTCAGACGAATAATGAGATGCAGTTCTCGTATGACTGGCACGTCTAGGCGAAATATATCGAAGATACATTGGAAAGGTATCTCAACGCAAGGCCGCCCACATACCTTTTTTATGATCCAATGTTATCGTAGCCCAGAGCTATCGAACTGAGTTCACGTGGCAACTCGGTATGCCATCCCGAACGAACAACGGATGCAGGCCATCACATGTGGACTCTCAGAGTAATGTCGAGTCCGGGTCGGCAGATCGCAGCAAATTGATATGACGCTATTGGTCAATGAAACTCGACGTAACAATCCGATTTAGGAACAAGTCGCGCACCACGAGAATCCTATCATTTGGGTACCAGGGCAAAAGCCAGTCTCATAGCCCTTCTCTCCGCGGAAACGAGAGAGATAAGGCGCTTTCTCCATAGTCAACGGTGAATGCGTAATTTACCTTTACGAACAGCCTTGAGCGCCACCTAAATGAAGGACCGAGCCCTGAAGAGGAAGGTCCTGAGCGCGCAAGAGGATCGCAATATGAGACAGTGCATTCAATTCGAACCAGGCCCGTCTAAAGGAATACCCATGAGCGCACAAAGAGAATGTGGTAGTGGATAACGTCCCAATAGGGCAGTACATGATGAAAGAAGTGTGGCTGGTTGCCCCGAAGATAACGGCAGGAAGGAACGGAAGTCTGAAAACGATTTGAAACACACGTTCAATTCCCATGAAAACCGATTGTGGTATGCTCTTGTATTCGTCATGAACGTTGTGAAAGAGGCCTGATTCTCGCTGCGCATGAGCGTCCCTCAGGGAGCGGACGATATCCGAGTCGGATATTCCTACATAAGAAAATGAAACTGGCAAGGCATAAGGAGAAGAATGCCAACCGACATTTTAAATACATTCTGGGCGTTCTTCAGTCGACTTGGAAGTGGGAGAGAGGTGGCGGGGTGGGGTTTGGCAGTGAGAGGCACTAGTAGCGGGAATAGGTTAATGAACATCTGGCTTCCGAAGAGAAGAAGGGTCTTTCTGGTGCCATCACTTTGGAAGTTCGACCAGGAATAAGATACTTATATATAATGCGCTATGAGAACCCTGATAATGCGTTTGGAGGTCGGAAACAGATTTTGGTCAAGATTTCCGAACCCATTTTGACTAAATGCGCCTTTAGTGGCAGGACATGGACGGGCAGAAACCATTATGCTCGAGATTGTTGGGTCAAAAAATGTCCGTTTTTGGTTTCCGACCTTTCAAATGCATTATCAAGGGTCCCACGGTATGCCGTCGCAACATGGTTATAGCCAATATATACAGCAAATGAGCAAGACAGGTCTAGAGGAATAGTTAGCCAGGTTTCGGGGAAATCCGAAAGTATTTCCTCGATCTAGATAAGGGTGTTACATAGGTGGGATTTTCTGCGAACCAACGATCAACAGTTATCTCTTGAATGAGGAGACGAGAACAACACTACCACAAGTCCTTGACAGATCTCATCAGCCGATGGCCTTGCTTTGGGAGACTCGTCCCAACACTTTGGGATGAGGCCAGCGAGCTCCTTTTGCCGCCGAATGAACGGGGGAATTTCAGGTCGTTTGCCGTCGAGTATCGCGGTAATGATACTCCCGCATGTTTTTATCTTGGGGAAGGGAGGGCTTTGAGTAATAATCTGTAAAACTGAAGTGATGAACTTGAAGAAATGTAAAAAAAGATGGGGCGAATACGAACCTCGACGACCGTCATGGCAAATGAAAACATGTCACTGGCCGATGAATACGGCGAAAGTGCATTTGTCCTATCATGGTCGCTCTCCATGACTTCAGGTGCTGTCCATCGACAGGCACGCGGAGATACTGTGGAGGTGAAGTCCCGAGAAGCCGTGACGGATACAAGATTGTAGTCCGCCAAAGCAGCCTGCCCGTCTGCGTTGATCAGGACATTGACCTTTATGACCGTCATAAGATTAGCTCATCACCTTGATGACGACAAATTTCTAGCTTACACCACGAATATCACCGTGAATGACGGGTGGCTTCAGCTCGTGGAGGTATTTTAAACCAAGTGCAATGTCTGCAATCTGGTGAAATCGCGGCAAGTAGTCAGTTGGCCGGGCGGTAGGATGGGGATCGAAGGAGACACACGAGAGACAGTTTAACGTTATCTTCTAAAAAGTGTTTCTTTGCGAAATCGTTGATATTGCCGTTGGGGTAGAAATCGATGATCAAGGCAGGCAACGTTCCAAAATTAGACGCGAAGCCATGAAAGCGAGCGATATTCTCGTGTCGAAGGGTCTTCCAAACACGGCCGCGATCGTCGAGTGCCTAACCATGGAAGAAAAATCTCTCGCAATGCCTGTCATATGACAAATCTAATGTTGTACCTTCTCCAGGTTTGCACGGCTGTATGGACTCGTCCTGCTACGTTGTCGAAGAAGCTTGATCGCCACCTGTACTTCTCCGGCAATGTGCAAAAAAGGCTCTGCAGAAAAGTCATACCTTTAGGGTCGAGTTCGCTTCAACAAGTTCTCCATTCCAGAGCTCAGCGTGTTCTCCAACCGCGATGTAATGGGTGCCGACCTGCCTGACCGCGGAGTTCAGATCCTATAAGTCAACAAGAGAATGGTTAACAGCATTCCTCGTGCAAAAGGAGGAGAGAAAGGCCATCTACCGAGCAACGATCCAAGCTGGTGGCGCAAATGCCCACTTTCGCGGCCGCTCCAACCACCCATCGCCACATGATCGCAATTCGGCTCGCGGGGCCCTACCAATCTTTCAGCAAGAAATGGCAGAAAGGGCTCATGACGTACATGGACAAAGCGTGCTTTCCATGTCCCCAACATCCGATATTGGGTGTTTTGCCAAGGCTGGCAAAGCTTCGCAATCTTATAATATAAGCCTGCCTAGACCGCAGCAAAAATTTTCCCAAGCATTGAGTCGTGAGCGTTTGTTTGTTTTGATGGGATGGAAAAGAAGCAGCCAACTATCCGCCGATCAACCAGGCGTCGAGCAGACAGGAGACAAATCAAATGGTGCTACCGTTTGAATAGGTCGCCGAATCGAGTGCACCAAACTCCCTCAGGAGTAGGACATTATGATTCAATTAGGAAGATAGGCGCAGACGGGTTTTCCTTTGTCCAAAACCTTTGCCATGCTTTCGGCGGAACGCGCATGCGACTTGAAAAAACAGAAGATTCGAATATACAGGCGGGAGGTGTACTTGTGTTTCATGGCCGTTGACTTCTGGAATAGGGGGGGTGGGTAAACGGATGGATTCGGGCTTCTCCGAGTTGACATGCCTAACTATTCACAAGAAACACCGCCTCATTCCTGGAGAAGTTGTGATCAAAGCGGTTGTGGCATCATGTAAATGATTTTCCAGGTCCATCTCGTCGAATGAATGCATGATCACTTTGCTGTGCGATGCGGATATCGCAGTGCCCTAAGCACAGCTTCTTGGGAAAGCATGACTTTGAAAACGTCATAAACAAATTGTATGAAGTGGATTGTGGGGTGCATTCTCACCTGTGAAAGCGTTGAAAGTGAGTGATTGATCAGTTGACGCAGCGGCTTCGACCGAATGTTCCTGTTATTTGGGCCCCTGAGTTTAGAACTGTATCCAGAAGTCGCATTGTATTTTCTTGGGCGGCGCAAGCATATAGATCTAGGGTCATTATGGCAGCTGTCACACACCACAACTTTCCTGCAGTGGGTCAGAGAGGGGATGAGGGGGGGATTCAAAGTGTGACCATTCGCGCGGTGTCTGATTTGAGTAGGGGGGAGCATGTCGTTGGTTTGTTGAATCGAGCGACATGACAGTTTCAGTCCAGAATCCAGGATTCCGGATTCGAGAGCCTCATTGATTGTCTCGTAGCCATGTCTACCGAGAGCCCTCCATAAGAGCCCTCCTGCAGACGAGAAACGCTTTCGCCGCCATCTTCTCCGCGTCGATAGAATGCCTCCGAGTCGGATCGTACGCCTGACATTCCACGTTGGTTTGGAAAACCTTAGCCTTTTTTGACGTACGTTTCATAGGAAAAGGCTTTCCGAAACGCGGAGTTTCCGAGTCGTTGGTGTGATAGGGGAGCGTTGCAAGGGTGGATAGAGGTAGTTCTAGTTATGTTCGGATCGCGCCGACGCTGTACTAGTCCATTGAAACGACGGCAATCCAGTATTGACGCTGGGGAAGTTACTTTGGTATATCCAAATTTCCGGGGTTTCCAATTTGACGAAGGATGTCTGCGAATACACGGTTTCATATGTATTCCGAGTCGGAGAAATGAAGCGGTCGAGGAAGCGTTGGAAGAGATACTAGTTTGTTGTGTGATGAATGAACGACAGATCATGGGGTTGGGGTAGTTTCCTTCTTGATTAGGAATTCCTGTGGACGGCGCAGGTTCTGCCACGAGCGTTTGGGGCGATCGTGCCATGTGTACGAGCGAAGACTTACAGTAGAGCCGGCAACCACATTACACGCCGCCCACTTGCTAAACCAGTCACTAAAAAAAAAATCTTATCGATCTGGCGGTCCTCGTGCTCCTTGCCTTCCGACGCCCTCTTTCTCTTGTATCATATCCACCACTCCGATTCCCCCGCTACTGTCATCAACGACGACCAATGTCCACTGACTTCTCCCTCCCCCACGTCCCCGACACCGACCCCTCCACCTGCGTGTTCGACGCCTTCCGGACGGCCATCGCCCAACGCGTCTCGGATGCGCTTCCCCTCACCCTCGAGCAGGCCTATGCAGGCGTCGACTACGGCAAAAAGGGCGTCGATTTCACGATTGCGCTGCCGAGGTTCAGGTTGCCTGGGAAGATCGACGAGCTCGCTGGCAAGGTCATCAGCAAAGTAAGCCCCGCACCCATCATCCCCCCTATATCCCCCTCCAGTGACTAAACACTCTGGCCCACCAGTTCGAGCCCGACGAATGGGTCGATTCCGTGACGCACGACAAAGCATTCCTGCACTTCCAGCTCAACTCGTCCTCGCTCGTGCGCCGCGTGCTCGACCAGGTCCATGAGAAGACCCACCTCACCGAGTCTGGAACGCCCGAGTACGGGACGAACACGTCCGGCAAGGGCAAGAAGGTGATCATCGAGTACTCCTCGCCCAACATCGCCAAGTCTTTCCACGTCGGACACCTGCGGAGCACCATCATCGGCGCGTTCCTCGCGAACCTGTACAAGTCTTGTGGGTGGGATGTCGTGAAGATGAATTATTTGGGCGATTGGGGCACTCAGGTTCGTTTCCCTACTTTAAATATCGAAAAAACAACACTATTTATTGACGGACTACGGGTGTGGGATTTTGTAGTTTGGCATGATCGCGGTGGGATTTGAAAAGTACGGGTCGCAGGAGGAGCTCGAACAGGACGCGATCAGACATCTCTTTGACGTCTATGTCCAAGTGAACAAGGACGCTGCGGTGGACCCCAATGTCAAGGTTGAGGCGGCAAAGTGGTTCAAGCGCATGGAAGACGGCGAGGAGGCTGCGCTCGGAAACTGGCGTGGGTGGCGGGAGCTGAGCATCAAAAAATACGCGGCGCAATATGAACGGTTGAATGTCGAGTTTGATGTTTACAATGGGGAGAGTCTGGTAGGGAAGGAGTGGCAGGCGAAGGCACTGCAAAAGTTGACGGAGCTGGGGCTGATTATCGATAATGAGGGGACGAAGGTGGTGGATTTGGAAAAGTATAAGCTTGGGTCTGCTGTTTTGCGGAAGAAAGGTGTGGTTCTCTTTAATCGTTCGAGTGATATTCTGTCTTATGCTTTGCGCAGATGGAACATCAATATACCTCACACGAGATATCGGTGGCGCGATTGAGCGGTACGAGAAATACAAGTTCGACAAGATGATCTACGTCGTGTCGTCGCAGCAGGACCTGCACCTCGCTCAGTTTTTCAAGGTGCTCGAGTTGATGGAGTTCCCCTGGGCAAAAGATCTTGTGCACGTAAACTATGGACTGGTGCAGGGGATGAGCACGCGGAAGGGGACGGTGGTGTTTTTGGACGAGATCATCAAGGAGGCGGCGAGTGTGATGTATGACCAGATGAAGTCGAATGAGGAGAAGTTTGCGGCGGTCGAGGATCCGGAGGGAGTTAGCAGGGAGATCGGGATTACGGGGGTGAAGATCCAGGATATGGCTGCCAAGCGGTGTGTGAGATTTTCACTTATGATACGCATATATGTCCAACGGGGGGGTTAACACGCAGAGTCAACAACTACACGTTCAACTGGGACCGGATGCTCTCTTTTGAGGGCGACACGGGTCCGTACCTGCAATATGCGCACGTCCGGCTTGCGTCGATCGGGCGGAAGAACCCACACCTGCTTCCGCTGCCGCCGCCGTCGCAGATTGACACGGACTCGTTGTCGGGGATGCCGCACGCGCGGGAGATTGTGTTTTTGCTGGGGACGTACCCGGACGTGATCAAGACGGCGCTGCGGACGCACGAGGCGAGTGGGGTGGTGACGTTTGCGTTTAGGCTGAGTCATGCGATTTCGAGCGCATGGGAGACGGTGGTGGTGAAGGGAGAGGATGATTTGGGGAAGGCGAGGGCGCGGATGTGGTTGTATGAGAGTGCGAGGGAGGTGTTGGGTGCGGCGATGAGGTTGTTGAGTATCAGGCCATTGGAGAGGATGTAGGGTAGATTATGGATCTTATCTGATCCGAGATTCGGTATTTTTAATTTTTTAGGCGATACATAGCTGTGCAGCTTCTGTTGAGTTGAGATACATCAAAAGGGGTGCTTCTTTGGAGTTCTCCCCCTTGTCATTCTAGTACTTACTGCATCTAATGGCTTCTTGGTGAGTCGTTCTCCCATCTTGACCGGCTTTTTTATGTCTTATGACGTACCACTAGGGCGGATATATTTTCTCTCGTCCTGGTGTGCCCCTGTTCTCTCTCTCCTCTTCCTTGTATTGTCGACTAATTCATCGCAAGAGACACTTACCGTGGTTGCGGGTATAATATACGCCATACTCTCAGTCACAAGGATCATCAATGAAGGCCTTCAAAATACAAAAGAAACGTAGTCCCTCGTTCCGAATCAATGTCTCCACCATGTGCTCACTTGTTCGTATAGGCTCGAAAGCAAAGGATTCTCGCTGTCCGAGTCGGGGCTGAATGTGAAGACTGCGAAGAGGTTCAACAGGGAGGATTACGTCGATGCCACACAGAGGTCCGTCTTTGCAACTCCGTGCATAACCGCACTCTCCTTAATTTGGATTTTTAGGGGCATCGTGAAAGCAGTCAACGCGGCGTCGTTTGGCAAGCCGGCTATAGGTGACGTTGGTGGAGCTAGCAACAACAACAGCAAGGGCACGAGAGTGAGGATATTGGAGTCGTTGGGGACGAAGATGAAGCGGCAGGGGTCGTCGGGGAGCGGTGGGAGTACGGGGAGTGCGGGAAGCGTTGAGGGGGAGGGAGGTGTGGGTGAGTCTGAGGATACGAGGAAGAGGAAGAGGGATATTCTGAAGAGAGTGAAGGCGAAGCATTCCATTTGATTTCTTGGTGAGGGGCGTCTGTGTGATCTGAAAGCGCTGATCTTTTTGGGGCCTACGAGTACATGTATATACATATTGCTTGTACTAACCATGACCATTGACTGCGATGAACACGTGACGACGTTCACATCATCACAGTCTCCATATAGCGAGGGCTGACCGCCAAGAGACATTCTACGATGGACCGCCCGCCACCAAGCTTCCCTATAAAAACCCCCCCTATCCTCACTTCGCCTACAATATTAGCCTTCACATCCAACCATGCATCCTCTACTGCTACTTCTGCCCATCATCCTCGCCTTGCCATGTTTCAACCCACCCCTCACCTCTCTCAGTCCCAGAGGGAGACCCCACATGACTTTTGGTGCTGGCACCAAAGTCCCCTTCCGGCACGCCAACTTCGATAACTCGTCCTTGCCTGCCGTCTCCGCCATCGTCTTTGGCCCCACCCCCGCCCCCGCCACCGTCGCGCCAGCCTGTGACCACGAAGCGCCGACCCCCAAAGCAGCTCTACCACCCCGCGTGTCCCACGCGGATGTCTGCCCCGCCGCTGTCGCAGGATCCCCCCTGGCTCGACCCCAATTTTCATCCGCCGTGTCCCAGGCCCCCGTCCTTGCCCTCACCCTTCCGGTTTCTGTCGCAGCTGCCCGCCTCGACAGAGCCCACATCTCGCCCGCAGTTCATGAGGCATCCCAGGTGTTCAATCGAACAGGACCCGCCGTTCCTAGCCAGTTCGGCCCCGTCCTCAACGCCGCCTCCGCTGTCCTTAATACCACATTTCTCGCCCCCGCCCCCGCCCTTGAGGATCCCCCCGTATGGCAAGCTCCCTTCAAGTCCGACAGCGCAGCCGCCTTTTCGCCAGGTAGGATCGCAGCTCTCGCTGCTGCCATATCGGGTCTGTTCGCTATCGCCCTTCGCGGCGTGTACAAGGTTCGTGTTTTTTCATCATTGTTTTCTTTTTTATCTACAGATGTTGATCGTCCTGTACCTTTAGCATCGGCTGTCGTCCTCCAATGCCCCCGCAATGGAGGAAGATGTTGTTCAGGTTGACATGGTGAGAGTTCATTTCATCCTCATCTCTTCGTCATATTTATCAGCTGTCGTTTACAGGACGATTCGCCACCGCCCTCCGTCGAACCTGGAACCGAAAAGCAAGAAGCGGACAAGGTAAGCATTGACATATCCTGTCCACAAACATTGATTTCTGATTGTTGCGCATCTGTAGAATTGTTCCACGCCCTCCACTGCCCACGCGGTCGAGGAAGATGTAGAAGAGGATAGCAAGGTAACAATCAATTCCACGTTCCCATCCCCCTCGTGTTTAACATCTCTCATCAGCAGGTCGACTCGCCACCAGCCGCTGCTGCCTCAGAAACTGATAGGGTAAGCATTATATCTCGCCGTCGTCAGACATCAACCTAATGTTTTTCTTTTACCTCAAGGCCTTTGCCTCTTCCCCGTCAACATCCCCGGTCGAGCGCGAAGAAAGCCCTGTCATCGACCCCCCAACCCCGCAAAACCTGGCCGCAGAACTGTCGGAGAAGACGGATGACAGCCGTCTGGCCCCGTCCCCGCCCACTGCGCCAGCAAGCCCAGCCCCTCCCCTTGATACCCTCCCGACAACCTCGCTGCTGGACTCTCCCCCGCTGCCAGAGTCGGCGCCAGAATCTTTGGCTTCCCCCCATGTACCGCTCTCGCCCTCAAGCACCGGCCTTCCCGAAGGTCCGGTCCTCCCCATAAGCACTGTTCCCTCCTCAACTGCCGACTTTGCACCAGGTACCGACGCTCCGCCTATTAACGCCGTCCCGCCCAACACCGCCGGTGCCGACGCGCTCACAAAAACCCTCGCACCAGCCGTCGTCGCCGCTGCTGCCTCCGAGTCCGATCCGTCTCCTGAGCCTCGTCCTGCAACGAGTGTTAGGCTCACCGCAGGCGAGCAACTTGAGAGCACCAAGGAGGAGGAGGAGGAGCAAGGCGAAGAGGGTCTCGAGGCCTCGCGGTGGGCAACCAAGGCGGCAGACGAAGGGGAGGAGGAACAGGCGGCGACGAAGAAGGGGAAGGAGATGAAGGAGAAAAAACGCCGGACGAGGATCAGAAGAAGGAAGCGGCGGGGCCGTGAGGCGGTAGCGGGGCCGCTAGTGCTGTTGAAGGAGGAGGAGCGAGATGAGGAGGAGCGAGAAGCAGAGGAGAAGGAGGAAAAAGACGGGGCCGTTCCCACCCCCGGCTTACTTCTGGTAGAGCCTTTGTCAAGTGGCTCCAGTGAGGAACCGGCATTGTCCGCGTCCAGATGGGCGCACAAGGACGAAGGGGAGAATGAAGACGACGGTGAGGGGTGGGCTGTCGTAAGGAAGAAGCAAGGGTCGTGCTCTCTGAGAGCGCCGGTGCCTGTGAAAGAGGAGGAGCGGAAGGAGGTTGACCGGAAGACGCGGCGGGAGGCGCGCAAAGAGAAGTGGGAGAGGGACAAAGCAAAGCAGGAAGAGAAGGAGAAGGCAAGAGAGAAGCAGGAGATCGTCCAAGGAGCCGGCCCGTCAAGCTGGGCGGATGAGGTGGAGGCGGACGAGGAGAAGAAGGGACGCGGGCTTGCTGTGTCCATATGGGCGGCGGCACCCGATGTCAAGAAGGAGTCGGTGGAGCAGGGCTTGCGGGCGTCGAAGTGGGCGTCGGGGCGCGAGTCAGAAAAGAAGAAGGACAAGCGGAAGGAGGAGAAAGGGGAGGAGGAGCTGTCCTGGAGGTCGAGGAGTGGGGATGAGCGACCGCGTGCGCCGCAGAAGAGGGGTGAGGAGAGGCAGAAGGGGAAGGGGGTAGCGATGCGCTCGTCCCCGTTTCCAGCCGTGTTTAGCTCCATGTCTCGGGCGGGTACCAGCGCTAACGTGGTCGGTGGAAGGAGTGGTCGTGTCCCCCCAGAAAGCGTGCTGATCGTGGAGTCTTTCGGAACCTGCGCAGGCGCATGAGATGAGAATGGAGGTGTGGAATGTGGCAGGACGAGACGCTGCATTTTGAGCAGAGTCGAGAATTATAATCTGTAATTTATACTGCGTTTTTCATTGCTAAAGTATGAGCAGCTCCATATCTGTGTTTTTGACTGTTGGCTGGCAGTCTCTCGACTCATTATTCACGCTTTCTTGTTCAAACGTTCATCAACAAATTTGAACCCACGTCTCTTCTCGAAAATCCTCTCGTATTCTTTTACAAACACACTTTCTCCTCTTATTTTATCACGTATTTAACTTTCATCTGTGCCTGGTTCTCTCGTAAACTGTGAACGTCAAGATGGGGTATGTATAAAATGATAGCGAGGAAGACGATAGTAAGTGGAAATCAGGGACATTACTTATCACAGTAAAACGCTGTTGCCAAGCTCGCGTCCACCATTGATAATGTGCGCTTCCGAAAATCGCGCCATATTCAACCAAGACTCGACCAGCGCAGCTGATGGACATTTTTCAGGTTGCATAGCCCAACACGCGGTAACGATACTCCAGACATCGTCCGAAACCGGAAGATCCATCGGCCGATTCGGTCGAATACCCCGCACGACATCGAGCATCACAACAATGTCATGCCTTTGGTGACTGTAAGGCAATTTTCCCGACATCACCTCCAAAATTGTCATTCCAAAGGCATAGACGTCAGTTTCCATGGTGTACATGATTTCTCCCGTGTCCTCTATCGAGGCGTCTTCGGGGAAATCAAGTATTTCGGGTGCCATCCAGCGTGGTCGGTACGTTTCTGCAACGGTGCGGCCAATGTACTTGATGAGCGGGGCGAGGCCGGTATCCATGAGGAGAGGCGTATGTTCTCGCATCAAGATGCTTGCCTGAGAGCCATTGATGTAAATGAAACAGAAACAGAACACATTGCGGATGAAAAGAGGCGTACCCCACGAATATCGGCGTGAATGATGCCTAAGGAATGTAGATGACAAACTGCAGACGCCACTTGAACGAGCTTTTGGGACCGGTGGCAGTACCAAATCAAGTTTAGGTGTCCCACAGTGGTCTTGATTTTGGAAGTATTTCATGATGCTACCGTGACACATGGGCAACACAAGACCTGGTAAATGACCGAAATCATGACAAGTTCCGTAGCAATCCATAATATTTGGGTGGCGAATTTGCTGCCATATTCCGACAAGCTCAGCGACGTGCTACAAGTTGAATCCAGTCACACACAAGAGCCAACTGGACAGATTTTTGAACCACACGGACCTATCTGAACTTCTTCCTCGCCGCCTGACTCAATGTATGTCCTCGCATGACTTTGACCGCGATCTTTGCACAGTTGCCGATACATTGCGTGACACGTGCTGCTCACTTACATTTCTCTGCAAGCCGTCTTCGGTCAGGAATTTGCACCGGAAAACATCGGAAACTTCTCCGATGTTCCTAACTTCGATGCGTGTGCTTTCGATAAATGAATGGGATAGGTGACACTTCAGGCCCCGGTGGCTGAGCCTGAGACCGCGGCTTATTGGCAGCTCTGTATAGCCGTGGGCTGACTTTGGCACGGCCGCGAAATGGCCATAAGCTTTTACAGCCAAAGTTGTACTCAGATGGCGCTCGACACACGATCAGAGGAGCGTGACACGATGCGCCGGCAGCACCGGCTATATGCGACAGTTATTCGGCATCCACATGTCAGTCAACCGTCCGCGCTCCATCGACAACGTGCGCGGAACTGAGGACAAGTGTCGCTCGTAAAACTGGGGATCCAGCCGGCAGAGCAGACCTTTATCATCGGCACCCCGAAATATCGCGCGGAGGTGGAAGCGTCGCCGACCGGTGCCATAATGCCTAAACCTCCTCCTGATAATCCTCCTGTCATCGTCCCTCTCAGTCATTTGTATGTGGTATTGGATCATTAGATGTACCCACATTAGACTG
Organism: Entoloma clypeatum; assembly: GCA_963565915.1. Classification (NCBI taxonomy): domain Eukaryota; kingdom Fungi; phylum Basidiomycota; class Agaricomycetes; order Agaricales; family Entolomataceae; genus Entoloma; species Entoloma clypeatum. The sequence goes on from OY751495.1 coordinate 2,200,037, forward strand.
AGCGGTGGTCAACGATGCCTTCAAAGAGGATAATGCTAGTGATGCAAGGCCTAGAACCTCGAGCCAAGAGAGGACCCATTCTCCAAGACCCATCGGAGCTTGGCAAATACGTCGCGTTCAAAGGTCCCAGAAATGACAAGCATAGTTAAGCGCGGATAGAACATGTTTATTGATCCTGGATTTGAGGTCCGAGATTTGAGGTTGCACATGTTGGATTTGAGATGCTCGAACACTAGATCAAGGCAAACTGACAATGGCCATCACCAAGATCAATATGAAAGGCACCACTTCTCGCCTTGGTGGTCAGAAAATCACGGAAGGACGTGTGGAGAGGGACGATGGGAAGGGTTGGATTGAATTAAGTGACGTTGCTCGGAGGAGAACCGAGGAATCTGACCGCACGGACCGAGTACCATCACGCCCACGAGCATGTTGTCGGAGAAGAATCAGAAGCGATTCGGGGCCGTCGGGGGTTAGCCCGCGGCCGGTCGACGTAATTGGTCTGAAAATATTCTCTGTGTACCACTGGCGCAACCAGTCAAGCTCTTCATGAGGTCCAAGCGGACGCATATGTGGTCTCTCCCAGCTGGAGGGCCCTCAATCCTTGCCCACTGGAACAATCCCGATGCCTTCTGTGCCAGCTGAAGACCGTACTCTTCAAATACATGTGAAGGGGGCTTGTCCTTGGGATAGGTACGAATATCTTCACCCGTTTTAGCGGCCAGGTTGGGGTCGTCCATGTGCGTAATACGGACCGATGATGGCTGGCAATCACAAGTTCTCTGGCCTCGAGATGTTCAGATACGAAAGTTCCACGGGAGCTCAGAAAGGTTGTTGCCAAACAAGAAGAGTGTGCGGCACCAAAAACCCGATGAATGTCCAATAATGGCGATGTCATTTTGATGGTATTTTCATTTCGTCCTCACAACTGGGGAGTTATGAGAATGCATGCAACTTTCGAGACTTATATTGAATATGAAAAAACTGGAGCCAGGATTAGTCATTTGGCATCAACAATGTTACAGTACAAAAATGTATGGAATATGGGCGACAACAGAGAGAACAAGTAACAGTGGAATCTATTTAAAGTTCAGGTCTGCAGTTAATCAGTCAGTTCACGGATACACATATCATGCTTGTCTGACCCCACCTTCTGCCTTGAAATGGACAGCCAGGTCTGACCCATTCGGCTGTATGACTCCATATCCTTTGTTACGCGCGTACGAGACACAATCTTCGTCGTCAGGCCAATGATATGCTGCCAGATACATTTGCGCACGCCGGTTCTTTCCCATAGCAATGAGGCTTTTGGAGATGCGTTCCGATTGGCTATCGATGTGGGCCTGATACAGTTCAGCCTACTCAAGCTTGAGTTGGAGATATTTGGGAGCTCACCTTTGACATCCTGTATTTCGCTTCCAGAAAGACGATGCCACCATCCGACAGCTGATATAGTGCTTCCCACTCACTAACATATTTTCCCGCTTCGTCCTTGATGACTCTTGGCAACTTCGTAATCTTTGGATCTTCGTTTTCCAAAATCTCCTTCAAAGCAAGTGCGGTCTTCCTCTCAAAGACCCGATCCCACACCTGCTCCCTCAACAATCCTTTTTCACGATAGGGCAGGCCAGAGCCTGCGACATCATAGATAACATCGGGATCAATCTTGTCAACCTGATGAGGGCGAATAATTTGTCCAGTTATTGGTTCGATCAGAAATTGTCTAGGTGTCGTCAAAAAGGTGGTTATATCTTCGGCGGAGGAGAATTCAGCCAAACCAGGTGCATCCCAAGAAGGATATTGGAGACGTAAGGTCACAGGAAACCGTTTGATGAAAGGCTTTGTTCTGGCCCAGGCAGAGCATATCGCACTAGTGTAAATTGCACGGGAAAGCATCACGAGAATGGCGACGACGTTCAGGTTTTGTAATGACGGTGATGGTTGGATTCCAGATACGTAGTGTTTGGCCAATGGTTCCAAACAGGTACAGCCCGGTTCCCCATCACGTTTTCAGTGTCCATTGCACTACTGCTCACCACTGGACAGGTTCAAACGCACCAGCAAATGAAATAATGTATTCCTTGCCACCAAGTTTGGCTTCAGTCCTACAGGAATCCGTGGCGACCCGGAATATGCAAGGCAGTGTGCTAGCAAGTCGCTTGAGACGCTTGGGGTCGAGACAATCGATTTGTATTATGTTCACAGGTTCGCCAAGATCTGCGTTGACGACTGAGGACTCACACACATGCACCATGAAGAATCGATCCTAAAGTTCCAATCGAGGTCCTCTTCTTTTTTTCCAAACCACAGCACATTCCGCGAACTCATCTTTTCCAACATTGCAGATTACTGTCGGTGCCATGGCAGAGCTATCATGTCCTAATCGACCTCAGGTTCGACGAGGTTGTCGACTCCACTGGGCCTGACGAAATTTGTGCCCTGCTCAGCGGTTTTCAGTAATATTTTCCGGATACCTTCACATTTAACGGTAAGTAGCTCTAACCTCCCCAAATGATGAACTTTATCCGATCTGTATACGCGCAGACATCCGCGTTTGTTCTGGAGTCCGTCATCTCAGCAACTATCAAAGCGACCTCGAGGCACCCAACCTTCTTCAAGTCCTGGACTGATCCCAGATGAAGGATCCCGCATTCAGGACAAGGCCGTTATCTCTGAAACTTGAAGCTTTGGGGCAAGGGTCGCTACCCGTGGATGCAATCTGCGGCTGCCGCCTCGCTCTCCTGGATGGTGGTCATTGATATTAATTCATTGTGATCGTTGCACCCATTGACCTTGTATGTTCTGAGGCCCTTCAGGATCAAACGACCCTTCCAGGGGAACCCTGAGATCCTCGAGTTAATCCTGTTGCAGCGGGGGGAGTTCGGGCAAGTTTAGCGCAGATCATAGGGTAAGCATGCAATAGTTCTTCGAATTCTTTGCCAACACGGACTAACCCTTTTTTCTGTAGCATCATATACTGGTGCTGTTCAGCCCAGCTAAAACTATAATTGCAATTTAAATGTATGATTGATTGAATTAATTAAGGGTAGGTACTCCCCGTCAACCCTCTTCAAATAGCCCTGAGTCCCGAACGACCAACCTGTCTCCCTCCTCAGCCTCCTGCATTTTCTTTCTTAGCAGGCCCAAACCAGCTGAGCTCCGTTTCTCAGCACACCTTTTACAACTACACCATATTGTTGTCACGCCCGCCATGGAACGACCTTAGCGAGGAAGCTCTCGACACTAGTTCCAGCTGTCGACCGGCTTCCTTCCCAAGCTCGTTCCACCATCCACGAGTTTGTCATAGGGTTGGAACAGGAGTACAACAAGCCTATTGGAGAGGATGGACCACTGTCCTCTCCCGTCTTGGATGTGATGATGGACCTGGTTTCGGCGACCGCTCTATTTTATGTACCCTACCTTTTCTTCTTCCAATTATCGGTCTTTTATCTCTCATTATACGGTTTCTATTTCGAAGTTGGTGGTCGAGGAGAGTACCTCCCTTATGTCGTCATCCATCTCATGCTCGTCTGGACTCGCAGACCGTCATTAATAGAGAAGGACCCAGAGTCTCGCTTAGCAGGCAGCGTTGGCTTGCGTGGCCGCATCCCTGACCCCCGGATAGCACCTCCACGCATCGGATTCCCGCAAGCCAATGGGGGGAACGCGGACGTTTATATATGTGTTTGGAAGTGGCCTGGTGGCAAGACGACCGTGGTGGGTTGTTCTGGTGTAATTCGCTTGGGGTGTACGTCACGGTTGATCCCTTCCAGGTGGCGGTGAAGGTATTGCGCGGAGCGGGCTTGGAAGTTTTGGAACAGGTAGTTTTCCTCAGACCCTTTCGAAGGTGCTTCTTACTCTTACCCCATAGCGTGCGCATAGAGAGGTCGCGATCTTGGCTCGGCTCAAAGACAAGAACATGCTTCCATGCTATGGAACAATCCGTGTATATGGCTACCCCATAGGCATCGTGTCTCCCTGGATCGAGGAGGGAACCCTCACGAAGCAGCTATGTTCAAATTACAATGTACTGTCGTACCCAAATCGCATGAAGATAGTGGGTTTCCTTCCCCCCAGCGAGTTTTTGATGTTTTTATTCACACCCGACAGATCCTTCAAGTTGCTGGTGGGCTCCTTTATCGTGAGTTGACACCCGATTCTCTGTTTTGGGACTGATCCCAATGACATCCTCTTCAAAGTGCACGAGAATAACATAGTCCACGGAGATGTCAACGGGGTATGTTTTCCCCCATAAGTGATTCTGTTGAACTCATGAGCGCCTGCCCCCGTCTGCCAGAACAACATCCTGGTCGATGCCAACGGCACTGTCTTTCTGTTTGATTTCGGCCTTTCCTACGTCCAAGGGGTCCCCGAGCGCAGTTCACCTCCACCAAGTCAATGCACCGTCGCTTTCAGCGCTCCCGAAATATTGATTGACGGGCAACGTCCTACCATGCGCTCCGATATTTACCCATTCGGCAGTTTGATGCTACATGTAAAGACACCATTGTCCATCTCGCGGTGTGCAAGGATACTGAAGATGTAAAGTCCGGAGAAGCGGTGATAAACACCAGTTCATAATCTGCCAGAACGGCATGACCTTCTGCATCGATCAGAACGTTGGACTTCATTTCCCGACATCAATGAAATCAGGTCGAAATCCAGTCACGAAATTTGGCGTTTACTCACACCGCGGATATCTCCATGAACGATTGGTGGGTGAAACTCGTGGAGGTAGCGCAGACCGCATGCGATTTCCTTAATCTGCGAAACATGATGTCAGGATCAGTGGTGGGAAAATGACGAGACGCGTAACGCCGGACCAGAGATAGCTTCATGTTATCATCAAGAGAGTGCTCCCTTAAGAAGTTATTGATATTGCCGTTGGGGTAGAAACGGAGTACCAAGGCCAGCATTAATATGACTGCGACTTTCGAGTGCCTAAAGTACCATCTGTCATAACGCTTCAGCGTTAACTACTCTGAAAGCATACCTGTTTGAGATTGGCTTTCGTTCTTAGTTCATCGAAGGTGCGGCCGCCTCGAAAAACCTTGATCGCTACCTGACCAACAACTAGTTTAGTCCATGTGGTCGGGGATTCTGGAAGATCTCTCACCCGACGTGATGAGTTTGAGCGTGAATCAAGAACTTCTCCGTCCCACAGATCTGCGTGCTCTCTATATTCAAGGGGATGCTCGCCTACAAGCCTATGTGTTTTGTTCCATGTTCTGGATATGTGATAGAAGAGAGAACGGTTGAGCAAGCGTGGAAGGCATAGCATGTAGAGGTTCATACAGGACAGGCACTCGTGTCGCCTTCCTCTCTCGCACCAACGGTAAGGATCCGCAGGTCACTTTCGGTGATTCTGGAGCCATTTCCTGCAGAGTCATTATTACCGAGCGCCGCGCGATATAGTGCTGCGCCGCATACTAAGAAGCAGTCGTATAAGAGTTCGAAATATGTTGGTGATGATTGTACGTCTGGCAGGAATAGCATCTTGCTAAATACGTCGCGTTCAAAGGTCCCAGAAATGACAAGCATAGTTAAGCGCGGATAGAACATGTTTATTGATCCTGGATTTGAGGTCCGAGATTCGAGGTTGCACATGTTGGATTTGAGATGCTCGAACACTAGATCAAGGCAAACTGACAATGGCCATCACTAAGATCAATATGAAATGCACCACTTCTCGCCTTGGTGGTCAGAAAATCACGGAAGGACGTGTGGAGAGGGACGATGGGAAGGGTCGGATTGAATCAAGTGACGTTGCTCGGAGGAGAACCGAGGAATCTGACCGCACGGACCGAGTACCATCACGCCCACGAGCATAATGTCGGAGAAGAATCAGAAGCGATTCGGGGCCGTAGGGGGTTAGCCCGCGGCCGGTCGACGTAATTGGTCTGAAAATATTCTCTGTGTACCACTGGCGCAACCAGTCAAGCTCTTCATGAGGTCCAAGCGGACGCATATGTGGTCTCTCCCAGCTGGAGGGCCCTCAATCCTTGCCCACTGGAACAATCCCTCTGCCTTCTGTGCCAGCTGAAGACCGTACTCTTCAAATACATGTGAAGGGGGCTTGTCCTTGGGATAGGTACGAATATCTTCACCCGTTTTAGCGGCCAGGTTGGGGTCGTCCATGTGCGTGATGCGGACGGATGATGGCTGGCAATCACAAGTTCTCTGGCCTCGAGATGTTCAGATACGAAAGTTCCACGGGAGCTCAGAAGGGTTGTTGCCAAACAAGAAGAGTGTGCGGATGTAGGAGGATACAGTCAAAAAAGTGGTGCGTAGTCTTGATATCGGGAAGAGACATCATTCATCATGACTTCCGGGCGACAGAGATCGCGAGCAACCGGAGCTTGTAAGCATGGCGTTTAGAATCTTCCCCTCATTTCAGACGTTTCTCTTCATGAAAGCGGAACATCAAGTGCGATGGTGGACTTCCCCTTTCCAGCTTCAGACCAACGACATTACGCACCAGCATCCAGAAGCCTTCCTCCGAGTGGTGATGATAGTATGATCCGGAAATCTGTCTTTGAGTATCACCAACTATAGTCTGACTACGGGAAGCTACCGTTTCCCTAAAATATGTAATTTTCGACAAGATACTAGGTAAAGGCAACGTACCGAGCCGCAGAAGTGCTTCGGAACCGAAGCCATCGGATGATGTGACGAGCCTGGAGGTAGTAATATCGACAAGGATTTCCAAACGTGCAGCTCAAATTCAAGGTAAATACATACATCCTCATTGATAAGAGTTCCCATTGACCAGGGTGACAAGTCAGTTAGAGGACAGCCACTTCCGAGCTCTTGAGGGGGTCACTAAGGGCGTGGGACGGTGTTCAAGATCTCGCCTCTTGTTCACAGCGGTATGTCTCTGTTGCTTCTGGACTCACATCCTTTCTTCAAGTATTCACTGTCGCATTGCGACTCTAGATCTGACTGCGAGAATGACTTCCTCTTTTGACGGGTACCGATTCAGTCACTGGCAGCCTTCCAACCACAAACTCCATACAGATCTTCGCGTTCACCATCTTCCAAGGATTACTCTGCCCAACCGCAGAGGAGATAGCGACAGGAGGATGGGGGCTCGCGTTGAGCTGCTTTCGCACTTCTGCGGTCGTCAAACACATCTCCAAGGCATAGTTGGCACGTCGTACAACCTTATGAACCTCGGAATCCTCGCAGCAGATTTGAATTTGACTGGGACTTAACCTAGTCACCCTCAACCCGAGGAGCTCGACAACATCACAGCTATCACACCATCACAGTGGGTGACCGTATGGACGCATCGCCAGAAATAGTGGCGGTGGCTTACGTTCAAGACTTATTTTACGATCGTCTGCCCACCGCCAAGCCACCCCTGCCGTATAAAAAAACCCCAGCGTGCGCCTTGTCGCCCCAATTCATTCAGAATATCTTCACAGCAAAAGATGAATCTGCCCCTGCTCCTACCCATCCTTGCTGCACCTCTTGTTCTCTCACCGGGCCTCGCCTCCCTGGTTCCCAAGGAGAAGTTTGAGCGCGCACATGCTCTGACCATCGGTGCTGGCACCATGGTCCTATTCGGCCCGCCCAATGCGGAGCCCATTCCCAACCCCACCGCGACCGACCTCCCGCCCACCGCCTTGGCTGGGACCCCTCACGCCTTGGCCATTGTCGCTCCAGCCCGTGGCCAACACACGCCGACTTCTCAAGCAGACCCATCCCGCCGCGTACCCACCGCGGACACTTGCTCCGTCGACGTCATGAGAGTCCCCCTGGGCCGATCCCGCTTCTCGCCTGCCGTCCCCAGCGTGCAACTGGCCCCCCAAATGTGCCCAATCACAGGCCTCGCCGTCCCTCGCCAAGTCGTAACCGCCCTCAACGCCGCCGCCCCTCCTGTACCCGCCATTGAGGTCACCGTCTCAGATGTCCCCCTGGACCGACCTCTTCCATGGCCCCCCGTCCTAGCCGTGCCCCCGGCCCCTCAGATATCCATTGCCATCCCTCGCCAGGTCCTCAACACCACCTCTCCCGCCCCCGCCCATGAGGGTCCCTGTCTCGCGGTCCTCAGCGCCATCCCCATTGGACAACAGCGATGTCAAGAAAGCACCCCCGCCTTTTCTCTGGGTGGGATTACGGCGCTTTGTGCTGCTATTCTGGGGATGTCCACTGTCGTTCTGCTCACTTCCCGGAAGGTTCGCGTTTTGTTATTCTCTTGTCATCATGCTGAACATTGGGTATTTACCTAGCAGCGCTCGCGTTCTCTTGCAGTGCTTGCTGCAGACGGAGTTTCAGAAAATATCAACCAGGTGATAATTTATCCTGTTCTTTCTTTCTATGTATGTCATATTTATTACTGCTTGTCTACAGGCCGATTCGCCACCCGCCTCTGCCGTCTTCGAAGCCTGCTTGAGAAACGTCGACTGCGTAAGTCTCAATTTCAACGCCGTCATCCATGATCTTGCTAACTTACTTTCATCTCAAGACCTTGGTCCCTCCCACATCAACCTTCGTGATCGCCCTCCCACGGAGCTCCACAAGCACCTGCCTGTCGTCCGCCCTCTCCCTGGATGATGAGCCTCTCACATGGGACCACTCCTCGCCCGCCTATGCCGTCCTTCCTCCCTGTACCGACCCGACAACCTCAACGACCGACTCTCCTTCGCCACGAGAGTTTTCACCGGAAGGCCTGGCTCCTCAAGCTCTCGAGCCCGAGCAGCCGGATGTCGACAAGTTTACAGGAAGCTTGGCCCACATCGCCACCACAACGACCGCTCCTCCTTGCACGGCGGACTTTGCCCCATCGCACTTCGCTCAAACCTCCGCACAGGAACCTCTCCCGTCTCCTCAAGAAGCTGCTACTGCCCCCACAGCCCCCCAGTCCGAGGAGCACGCCAACTCTGACGTCAGATCCCTGGCCTCCTCCGCGATTCCCAAGTTCAAGTCGTCCACCGAGTCTCACTCCGCAACCGACGTTAGGTCAACCGCGGGTGTGCAACTTTGCAGCACGAACGACGAGGGGGCAGTAAAAGGGGACCAGCCAGGTTTGAGTGCGACGAAGAAAGGAGAAGAAGAAGAAGAAGAGTGGGAGGAGAGTGGGCCAAGGGCCCCGCAACAGGGCCGGAAGAGGGTCAGGAGAAGAAAGCGGCGCGGTGTTATAAGGCTAGCGAAGCTGGCCGCGCTGGCAAGAGAGAAGGAGGAGGGTGATGACGACGACGATATGGAGAAGGAGCGGGACAAGGAGGGAGCGGTGAAGGAAAGAATGGCGGAGCCCAGCCTCATACCGACGCCACCCGCTACGCAACCTCACCAACCGGTCCAGGAGAAGGAGGATCGCGGGCTGGGGTCGTCGAAGTGGGCGCCGATGCCGCTGAAGGAGGAGATGGAGAAGGAGGAAAAGAAGGAGGAGAAGAAAGGGAAGGAGGAAGATGATGAGGGGATGGAGGAGATGGTGTCCCCTCGCGTGCCGACTGCGCTGCCGCCTACGAAATCCCATCGAGATAGCACGGCCGACGAGGGGCGGTGGTTGACGTTGCCAAGGTTGGCGTCGACGGCGGGAGAGATGAAGAAGGAGGAAGGACAAGGCCTTTGCGCCTCAATATGGGCCTCTGCGCCGGAGGAGGTAGAAGAGAAGGGGGAGGGGAGGGGGAAGTGGCATGCGAAAAAGCAGAGGCGGAGGAAGCAGAGGTGGCCCTATACCTCGGCGCGGAACGACTCGCGCACTCTGCAGGCAGCCAAGAGGGAGCAGCGGGAAGCGGATGAGCAGGAGGCCACCCAAGCAACGACGTCGATTGGGAAGGCGAGGGTGTTGACTGTTGTGGAGGTGCCCCAACGGATATTGTACTATCCGGGGCAGCCCTCAGTTGCACCGGCGTGGTCGCCGAAGTGGAAGGATAGGAAATGGCAGCGGAAGGCCATCTAGTCTTTCTTTTTTTTTTTCGAGATTTATTGCTTCATCTTTCAACTTCATCCCCAGCCTGTGAACAGTTTCGTTCCCAAGTTGGGCCCGACTTGGGAAGGAAACTGGCCATGGGCTGGGTATGAAATTCATAATTTATACATCGGAAACCTATCTTTGTACCAGAATAAGTCCTGGACACATTGGCTGCTGGGGTTTGGTAGGAACAAGGTCCATACTATACTTATATAGCTCGATGGCAGGCGAAAGATTTGCGTTCGCTCAACTTTGGCGGTAAACACGAGCGTCATTGAAGAGTGGGATATGTCTGGAGTGTCTTGTCCGGGTTTCAATGGCAGGGCAAAGCGTCAAGAGAATCGGGGACTAGGTCCTCGTATCCTGTAAAAAAACCCTAAAAAGTACCCCGCCTTCAAATTAATCAATTAGGATATCTTTTACATATAGTTCCTCTATTATCGTTTAGCTGATGGGAGTGTCTTGCGATACGCCTCTTCCAGCTCCTTTTGTAGATTGGGTAGCACGGGCATATGATGCTGCAAAGAAAAAAAGGTGTCAGTTTTGTTGAAAAACGAATTCCAAAGTGCCAATGCAAGCTTACCTTATATTCCATGCTGAACTCCCCCTTCCCTTGTGTACATCCACGTAGCTGATTCGAGTACCCAAACATATCATTCAATGCGACCTCAGCAATGGCCGTGAATTCGTCGTCTCGGACCTCGCTGTCTATGATAGTTCCCCGGCGCGTATTCAAGCTTCCAATGACCGTGCCTAGAAGGATGATCCAATAAGGTCACGAAAAAATCAACCTCCAACAATACGACAACGTACTTTGGAATTCGATGGGCGCCACGACCTCGACCGTCATGATGGGCTCAAGAATGACCGGACGAGCCGATTTGTATGCCTCACGGAATGCACCAATGGTAGCCAAGCGGAAAGCCAATTCGGACGAATCAACGTGGTGGTAAGCACCATCCTTGAGGACGAGACGGCACCCAGAGATGGCGTTTCCAGATAACGATCCCTTTTCCAAAGCTTCAAGGAATCCCTAAAATCAGGCAGATCGGTGAAAAAGAACAAGGGGGAGGCATTCAGAGCGATTTACCCTCTCAACAGCAGGGATAAAATTGTTTGGAATGGTGGCGCCCATAATAACATTCTCAAACTCAACATCTTTGCCGGTCTCCGGGTTGCGCTCCATAGGCTCAATATAACCAATGACTTTGGCGTATTGGCCAGCACCACCGGTCTGCTTCTTGTGCGTGTAGTTGAACTCGGCTTTCTGAGTGATCGTTTCGCGGAATGCGACCCGGGGTTTTCCTGTCGAGCAATCGACGTTATATTCTCGGCGCATGCGTTCCACGTAGATTTCGAGGTGGAGTTCTCCCATTCCAGAGATGATGGTCTACACAAGGAGTTGGTCAAGGTCATTATTAAATAGGAAAATCGCCGCACCTCTTTGCTATCCTTGTCCATATGTACCCTAAATGTAGGATCCTCCTTTTGGAACCGGTTGAGGGCTCGGGAGAAGTTTGGTGTCTCGATTCCGTTTGCTTTGATAGCTAACGAGATGACAGGCTCCGGAACAAACATGGATGTCTATGCGCATATAGGTTTTGGAGCATTCAAAGATCATAGCATCACTTACCATTGAGTAACTGGTCGAGCCGTCGGTGAACGTATCTCCCGAAGAGCATTCGACCCCAAACATGGCACAAATTTCGCCGGGGCCAATAGAATCAACATCCTCGTCAAATCAGCCAGAAACCTGAGGTCAATCAGAAAATGACAACTCACCTCCATCTCATCACTATGCATGCGGACCAAACGGGGCACCTTGACCTTCTTCCCGGTACGGGCGTTGAAGATGTTGATTCCCCTCTTCAACGTTCCTTGGTAGACACGCATATAGGTCAGCTGACCAAATCTACCCTCTTCAAGCTTGAAGGCCAGGCCAACAAGAGGCGCTTCAGCAGCGGGCGCCAAGGGGACCTGAGGAGCCGAAGACGGCAGGTCGGTATCGTGAGCGAGCACTTCGGATTCCGCGGGATTTGGCAGGTATGCGCAAACACCATCTAAGAGCGGCTGGACACCAGTGTTCTTGATGGCGGAACCCATAAAGACCGGGGAGAATTTGAGACCGATGGTGGAGCGTCGAATGGCGGCTGCGATTTGATCGTTGGTGGGCACCTCATCGTTGAGGAAGATCTCGCCAACTTCTTCATCGACTTCGGCGAGCTGCTCGACGAGTTCTGCGCGCTTTTCCTTCGCAAGTGCCAGGAGGGATTCAGGAATTTCGTCCGATACAACAACGGTGGACCTGGAAATGAGGTCAAGTTGCGAGCTACAAAATCTTCAACGTCACGTACCCTTTCACACCTTCATTATAGATAGACCTCCAGTGGACAAGGTCCACAACACCCTTGAGTTCATCCTCGACACCAATGGGAACCTGAACGGCGGCAGCAGGGATGCGAAGCTTGGTCCTTATTTGGTTGACAATACGCCATGGATTGGCTCCAGGTCTCGAGACTCAGACGTCAGCATATACATAATCGAAGAAAACCAGAAGGTCAACCTGTCCATCTTGTTGATAAAAGATACCCGGGGCACATTATAACGTCGCATTTGTCGATCCACAGTTGTTGTTTGACTCTGGTATGTTAGTAGAACAGTAGAGTCAACATTGGCATAGAGACGACATACCTGAACGCCAGCAACCGCGCAAAGGACCAATACCGCACCATCAAGTACACGAAGCGCTCGCTCCACCTCAATGGTAAAATCGACGTGCCCTATCCACTTGTAAGTCTGTGGATCCTGGAGGTCGGTTGCCGTCATGTGAACTTACCAGGAGTATCAATAATGTTGACTGCGAACTTCTCCTTCAAACCAGTCTTCGCATTCGTTGCCTCCCAATCACAGAACGTCGCCGCGCTCTGGATTGTAATACCCTTTTCCCGCTCCAGGTCCATGCTGTCCATCTTGGCGCCTACTGAATCTCGCCCACGAACCTGTGATTAAGCTGTCAGTGACTTGTCAACTCATCGAATTGAACGCCTGTGGGCAAGAGGGATTGCACGGACAGCAACACGGTCGGTGGTGTTACAAAAACTCGGGCTGCGAAACCAAACGCCCCACTCCCCTGGTTCCACAGGCGTCGGAATAAAGCGCTGACCTCATGAATATCCCGAATACGGCCAGTGTAGTAGAGAATCCGTTCGGTAAGGGTAGTTTTCCCGGAATCAATGTGTGCAGAAATCCCAATGTTTCGCTGGAATGCGAGGCGTTTCAAGTCCTTTTCCGTCAATTGATGTGCTGGTGTTGGTGTCGTTTCTTCAGTTGCTGGTGCGGGTTTGAGTGCGGCTGCCGTGGTTGCTGCCCGTTTTAAAGTGGGGAGACATGAGGAAGATAGAAAGGATCTTGTAAAAAGAGTGTGTGACACTGCCTTCGCCAGTATCATCTTGCCCAGCTGGCGGCAGCAGGAGCGACACGGAAACACGTCAAATTTTTGAGTTGCTAATTATTATGTAAGCAATATGCGCGACACGATGTCACGGTACAGTATCGTTCAAAAACAACAGTCGCCGTCATAAAGAGGACCCAGTCTGATGAGTATGGGCCATTCAAGGTCAGTATCAAGAGATTCGGACATTGATTCGGGCATGAGGTCGAGGAACCTTTTAAGAACGTTGTCAAGTAGTGCCTTCTTTCACAAGACGAGGACGAACGTGCGCTATCTCGCGATGCTGTGCTCAAGCACGATTACTATCTTCTTGGTGATCAGAAATTCGAAGTGCCGATGTGGGACTCTGACAGAAAATCTGAAAACAGCTGCAATTGGTTCGACCAAACATCATCCACAGGCAGATGAGAATAAGCATACTTAACACGAGCGATTCATGCAGGCCCACGGAGACTGATCCCGAAGTTTCGCCAACTCCCACTGCTCTTGCCCAATTTTACTTCAATCCAGACGGATAACTGATTACCGCGATAAAGTAGAAGAATCGGTTTCATTTTCTACATTCGAGTCAACATTCTCGTGCGCGGAAGGTGAAAAAAAAACCAATCTAGTAGGTGGGGGGCACATGTCCTTCATGTCCCTGTGAGCTGGGATAGAACATAAGTCATTTCCAGTCGCCAAGCCTCCGGCCGAAGCCCCGTCCTGTTTGATCTTGGACCTCTAGGTCTACATAGAAGCTGGGGACTATGTTGGGAACGCTGTGATTGTCGTTTACCTCTAAGCTGGGACAGAACATCAGTCATTCCCAATCGCGTTAGTCGTCAAGCCTCTGGTAGAAGAGCTCTTGTTCAGTCACCTGCGGTGTGATACATTCGAAGCCCAAGAAGAACGAGAAGGGCCGCCAGCAGCCCTGCAGGGAGTTTGCATCGAGTGCCTTCATATGCTACATACCTGGTCCCATGTGTGCGATGTGCCATAGGGGACCCAGCGTCGTGTGATGTTGGGAGCATTATAAGCAACGACGTGTCGGTGCCCTTGTTCAACCTAGAGAGGCAATTAGGGTCGGTGGCATGCGATCGCCTCAGACGTCCTTCATATACACAAACCACACTCGACAATGGTCAAGGTTCTAGATGGATCCCACAACCACAAACCCTTCTGATGGGCCCATCCGGACCGTCGGGCGTCAATGTCCGCTGACTATACATGTAAGTACAGGGCAAGAGCTATGTGGACCGTTTCCGGACGGATCACCGTGGGTGTCTCCAATCTGTATATGTAGGTGAAACGTGAAGACTTGTCCCGTGCCAATGGCTGACCTTGTAATCCTGAATGACAGTCAATCCATATGGTTGGTAGACTAGAATGGCGCATGTTTTGGTAGGGCAATACACTGAGTATACGTCTTCTCCTAAAGGCATGGCAGATCTCAATATTTAATGTAAGTATGATCGTGTCGGAATCTTACGCTGATCGTGACATTCACGCTGCGCAAGCGGGATGTCAGCACCGCCATCCCCATGCCTGAACGTAGGTCGACCGTCGCCCAATGTGACCCCAGGAAGGGAGTTCCAAGGCTTAAGTCGGGAAGCGATAGCGTTGCAGATGCGAGTGGAACATTGGCAATAGCAGAGCAGCGACCACATACGTTGATAATCCCGATCGATGTTTGTCAAAGGAAGATCAAGATCAGTATCTCTTCCCGAAAGTGAACTATCGACTGAAACACTTGACCTCTTTCTTCACGGGATTATCCTCAGTGACAGACACACCATCGTGTTAGGGTACGTCACTCTTTGGACACGGGGCATAGGTTCACGTTTCTGAGGACATCTCCGGAAGGTGTGTTTCTATCCTGGAGCTGAGCAATGGAAGACTTGGATAAAATTGTAGTTGGACTCACTAAGAATGGGAACGCCATCGTCGTATGTATGGGACGCTGAGCTTGCAGAGTTCTTGTCCTGTGCTTATTCCTTGAGACGATAAGACTCATGTCGGGGAGATGATCGTAGTGTAACCGATCGTGTTGAAAAGGTGATCCCGATGTACATACGTTTCCGAGAATGAGACGAACATGAAAGAAACAAAATACATTGATACCACACAGACACACGCACAGCACATAAAACAGGAATGCAGAGTCCAGCAAAAAATTGTCTATTGATAGATGAAATTATACCTAGACAGCGTAGGTCATATGTTGGGGGAAGTATGCTGACAAGGACGAATGGGAAAATGCACCTTGACAAGAGATGAGGTATCGCAGAGAGCTGAGGGCCATACCGTGCCGCGTTGTCGTAGAGCTCGAAAAGAGGTATTGCGAGGAGTTTCATGTTTTTTGGTACAGCGAGGACTTCTGCAAAGAAGAAGCGGTTCATAGGTTTACGCATGAAGAATAGCAGAGGGGACAAGGAGCGAAAAAAAAAAACGGACTTCGTTCTGGCATCTGCACGAGAAAGAGCTTCTTACACTCCTTTGGTTTGGTTATGTGCGCCGGGATAAAAGGATACTACATAAAGCCTCTAGCATGGGGTTATATGCGAGAAGTGGCGAGAAGCACGGACCATGAATGTCTCGAAATTCGGTCTCCACCATTGGGCAAGACAGTCTCCAATCTCCCATTCGTTGTCTATGCCATGTGTGCTGTTAAATTGCTGCGAGTCCGTCGGCGGTGCAAGGCGAACATCTAGGCGGCGTTTGAGGCCTTCAATTTCGTCTTCGCCAGGTTTGAGGTAGTCGCCAGGTCTGTGGAAAGATATGGATTAATTCCGGAAAGGAAGTTTGCACAAAAAGTCAATCTGTCCGGTTTGTTCTGGCATGGAAGTTGTGAATGAGACGTACAGTTTGAAGAAAGCATTGGCGATTTGGAGCATGAGAATGTGTGGATGGCCATGGTCGTGGACTACGAGGATTCCCTCGACTGTTCTGCGCATGCCAAAATCCTCATAGTTGTTCTGTAGGCGCTGCAAGCGAGCAGAAACGGATGGGTCTTCTTCTGGTTGGGCTTCCTTTGTGCTAGAAAGGCGGAATTGAGATTTTATTCAGGGTGGACATAAGGGAGGGAGACCTGAATGTAAAATTTGAGAGAGGGTAGCTAGATGTAGGACGAGGTTAGTGATGGGCTACAGAAGGGGAAGAGGGACTTGCAGTGCGATCGTGTTGGACATGGTGATAAGGGGAATGAAGCACGTGACCTCATGATGCTCTGCTCTGCCTGATCGTTGCCAAATTCAAAAAAATTCGATGGTACCCTCTCCTCCGCCGCCTCCATCTGTCGTTAGCCCCGCTATCACCTTCTCTGTTTCCGTGCCAGGGGCAACAGCATCCCACCTGACCGCTTCGCAAATGACCTCAGGGTCCTTTTCCAGTGCCTGTCACTGTGCTTACCCGAATTCTGATACCGAAGTTCTGCCCCGGGAGGATCTGCAAGCTTTACGGCGCTCCAGCACTGGTAATCTGCATGATGACTCCGGTGCAAGGCCTGACATCCAGGGTTCACCTCTTTTACGTAGAGCTGGGTGAGTAACGAACGTTCGCCTTTCGTTCCCCTCATCTTCCTTCCACATTGTATGGTTCCAATCACGCTATAATCACACATTCTGACGACGGGTTACCCCCCATAGGCTTCTTCAGCCAAAGCCGTACAATCCTCTCATGCCGGGTTCTTATAACGAACCTTCTTCCCTTCGTACCCTTCCGGTGCCCCATTCACAAGACACGATCCGCATGAACACTGTCGAGCTCTCCAAAATGTCCTTCTCGCCAGCGCCTGAGGACTCCAATCACACCTCTAATCTCATTTTTCCACCTGCAGACGCGTCCTCTCTCCCCTCTTCTTCTTCTGCATCTGTCGTGAACGACGATCTCTCACAGTCCCAGATCACAACCGCTTCTGACGATCCATCCTTCTCATCTTCACATGTATCTGTATCACCCCCCTCTTCCTCTTCCTCCTCTTCCTCCTTCACCACCCAAAAGGCGACATCGCCACCCCCACCGCTGCCTCGCATCACCACCAGCTCCAGCGGCGGCTCCACTCCCCACATGCCCTTTCGGCCCTCCGGCCTCTCCCTCCTCCGCCAAGAGTACGGATTCGGCCACAGTCCAGCCTCTGATGGGTCTCAGACACCCACCCCAATTGGAACCACCCCTACCTGTCCCCTTCCCAAGGTCCACTGGTCCGACAGACCCCGGCCCGCACGCGCTGCAGGCTCCACCGCGAGCATGAGCACCACTGCCACCATAACGCCCGGGCCCCACTTCTCTCCTCCCCAATCGCCGACGCGGACAGTAACAGAGACCACTCCTCTCCTCAATGGTTCAGCTCCCCACCCTCGATCACCTCCTCGATATGTCCCTGTTTCTGGGTTACTCCCTCTGCCGCCACCACATCCACCTCGACCTCCACAAACACCGCACGACACCAGAAAGTGGTTCCACAGTAAAGTGCACACGCTCCTCCCGGACCACGCCCTCGAAAAGGCTCGCAACGCGGCCACGCACGCCGTCCGCACGGCCGTGCGCAGCATCCCTGCCGTCCTGCTGGGATCCTTGCTCAACATCCTTGATGGAGTTTCGTGTGAGTTTTGCCGTTTGCTCTTAATCCACTTCAGCTAAGGATTTTTCAGACGGGATGATCATATTTCCAGGGACGGGCGTGTTTGCTGATTTGGGCCCCATGGGCGTGTCAATGTTCTTTCTTTCGTGAGTCACAATCCTTTCTTGCCCAAAGCTTCTTGCCCCATTTCTCTCTTCTGATTCGATTGGAACCGTCATACCCGTCTTTTCTCCTCTCTCCCCTATCACATGTAACTCACATCCCAACGATTTCTTTTTCAGCACGGTAATAGCACAGGCCGTCTACACGCTCGGAGGAAGCGGGTTTGCAGGTGCCAATGGGAGCATGATGATCGAAGTCGTGGTATGTCTGTCTTTGACACTTTGTCACCTCGCTATTTCCGTAACGACATGAAGACCAAGTCTAAAAGCCTAAATTTGACAGCCGTTCTTCCACGTCATGGCCACGAGCATCGCCGGACAGATCGGGGAGGACAAGCCGAAGGAGATTATTGCTACGACAATAGCCGCGTATGCGCTTAGCTCGATTTTGACTGGTTGCGTGTGTTTCTCTTGTGGTGCTTGTATCAGTGTCTGATATGGGCTTGGCAGGCTCGTCTTTTTTCTTGCTCGGGGCATTGAAGCTCGGGACTTTGATTGGGTTCTTCCCGAGGCATATACTCGTCGGGTGCGTTTCTACGATGATGAACGAACGAGCGTATATTTAGAGAGATAAAACATCCAGGTGTATCGGAGGAGTCGGCGTGTTCCTCATTCAAACCGGGTACGCATCGCATCATCTCTTATAAGTATCAACATCAAACCTCTTGAAACATCACAGATTCACAGTGAGCATGCGGATAAGCGAAGACGATCTTGGCTGGGACTTGCAGACGCTCAAGACGGTGTTTGGCGACGTGCATAATGTGACGTTATGGGTTGTCCCGCTGGCGCTGGCGGTGCTGCTGAGGGTGGTGACGGCAAGGTGGCATCATCAGTTGATCTTTCCGCTTTGTGAGTTTGTGTTCTTTCGCGTCATTCACGTCGATTAATCAATTGCTATAGATTTCCTCGTCATCCCGGTCATTTTCTACGTCGTCGTCACCGCTGCCCGCCTTGATCTCTGGGAGCTGCGCAAGTCGGGGTGGCTGTTCGAGCTTGGGAATGCAGCTGCCTTCCCGTGGTATAAGTTTTATTCGTATTTGGGTGCGTCCCTTCCTCTTCCTTCTGTGACGCGAGTCAATCATGGATAATGAGATAGATGTTCATGCTATCAAGTTTGGGCCGCTCTTCGCGACCTTGCCTACGCAGTTTGCGTTGTATGTGGCCTTCTTGTCGTTCTTTTTCCAGTTGCTCAAGTGGTGATGAAGGTTGTTTTTTAATATATTGCACCCACCGTTGAATGTCCCTGCCCTATGTATGTCGCCCTCGCCCGCTTGTATACTATCTCGTGCTGATATGCTGGCTGATGGATATAGCTGTCTCCCTGGATGAAGACATTGACACGAACAAGGAGCTCATGGCGCATGGGTACTCCAATTTTTTGGCAGGGATCTTCGGCACTGTGTATGTCGTCGGCTTGTTCTATCATTTAATCCTCAGTGATGACGATTCCTCACGCAGACCTAATTATCTTGTATATGTCAACACTCTCCTGTGCGCTTTTTTTTGGCATTCATCTTAGACTGTGGCTGGACATGAGATCTGTAGATTCTATCGGGTGGGGGGAAACACACGAATCGCTGGGTTCGTCCTCATCCTGGCGACCATCGTGCTCCTTGTTATCGGGGCAGGACCAATTGCATATATCCGTAAAATCCTCTTCTACTTATAATTTCCGTAACATTGATGATTGTCTTAGCTGTAATGGTCGTTGGCGCACTGATCTTCGTACTGGGTATTGATCTGGTTAAAGAAGCGTTGTGGGATACGAGGCATCGAGCTGACCGGTAAGGCATCGTGCATATACTCTTACGAAATTTTCGAGGTCGATTCTGACGTGTTGGGGATAGGATGGAGTATATCACTATTGTGAGCATCATGGTTTGTATGACTGCTTGGGATTTCGTCGTCGGGGTGTTGTTTGGTATCATTATGAGCTGTCAGTTTTTCCATATTAATGGGAAGGAAAAAAGCTGACGATCGTACTTACTTTCAGGTTTCTTCTTTGTCTTGCAAAATTCTCAGCGGAGAAGCATTCGAGCCCTGCATTCGGGAGAGACGGCCATGTCGGCTGTTCGTCGGCCGAGTCTACAGCGAGCGTACCTGCGTGAAGTGTCGAAGCAGACAATGATTCTCAGGCTTCAAGGTGTGCCCTTATTTATACCCCCATCTTAATTACGCTCAGCTTATTGACCACCCCCCAAACCTAACAGGCTTCATATTCTTTGGCACAATCTCTCAAGTCGAGGACACCATCCGCCACCTCATCCAGGGCCCGTCGTGGCAGACGAACCCTGTGCGCTTCCTCGTGCTGGATCTCGCGCTCGTGGCGGGGGTAGACATGTCCGCCGCGGAGGCGTTCGTGCGGATCCAGCGGTTCCTCGCGGCGAAGGCGGTGACGCTGGTGTTTTCTGGGCTGAACATGGGGTCCTCTGTCGCGAAGGCGCTGGAGAGCGTGGAGGTGCTGGAGGCGGATAATGTGGAGATATTTTCGACGTTTCATGATGCGATGGAGTGTATGTCCTCTGTTGTTTTAACCTCACTCCTTGATGATGTTTGAACTTATGGATGGTGCTTGTAGGGACTGAAAATGCGTATTTGCGAGCTTGGTTCTTGGCGCAGAAACATGAGAGTCTGCCCACGGCTTTCAGTATGTCGGTTGCATGAGTTTTACTTTCTGAGCTGACTTGGGTTTAGCTCTTCCCGGACGTCAAAATTTTGATATGACTGAGCACTCGTTGAATTCGTTTTCCCCCCGAAGATCGTATATGCGTGATGTTGGGGATCGGACAATAGCAAATGGTGATTTCCCTATTTTTTTGCGGTTATATCGCCGCCTCGTGTTGACCACTTTTCCCTGCCTTGCAGAGCTCCAGCGACGACTCACAGTAGAGCACTCTACCGAACCGCTGAACACCATCGTCAAAGCCTTCTCCTCGTACGGCGAGATTGACTTGGAAGTGTTCCAACCCATCGAGGAATACCTAGAACGGATACATGTCCCCGAAGGCTCCGTCCTCTGGAGGCAGAATGACCCGCCAAACGGGCTCTACATCATCGAGGCCGGGATCCTGCGGGCGTCGTACCAGTTTGCGGAGGACAATAACAACACGCCGGCGATCGAGGAGTCGATGGTGCCTGGGACGCTGGCTGGGGAGCTGTCTGCGCTGTCGTCGCTGCCGAGGAACGCGACGGTTGTGGTGGAGAGAGATGCGACTCTGTGGAAGCTGAGCATGGCAGATCTGGAGAGGCTGGATCTGGAGAGGCCGAGGTTGTCGAGGGCGTTTTTGACGCTTATTCTGAAAGGTATGTTGTGTTGTGGTTTAGAAGGATAGGATGCTGATGTTTTTTTGCTGTTGCTTTTTGCGCTGGTCAGCTGCGAAATTTGATTATGATATTTTGTTGTCGGCGTTGGCGTCTAGACAATAAATAGCATTGACTTGGTTTGAGTTTTTGTTTATGGATGAATCAACTCGCCTCTCCCCTTTTTTCCCCCTCTTGTTGAAATGAAATTATTCCAGATCTTGATGGTGTCATGGTAAAGCTGGCCACGTTGTCGTCGAGTATGTGCAAAATGGCATAAGAAGCTATAGGCATGGCAGTCTGCTGAGTTTTATCTTGAGTACTGCTCCTTGCATGCGTGCCAGATAATCTCGCTCTACTCAACGTACTTGTCATGTTCAGCCTGAGATGGTCTAGCAATCGCGTTTATTAGCCTAAAGTGGCAATGATGTCACACCATCTTTTTGAACTCCTTCCGACAATATGAGTTCTGAAGCGTCATTTGTCCGCTCTGCCACATTACTTCAGGCCGTCAGAGTGCGTTTCCTCCTATCTCGAGTTGAAGCTGCACTCATCGCGAGTTTAGTATATCAATGGTGAGGAATCAATCCCATTCCAACGGGAAACCAAGGGTTTTCACGCGTCTTCCGACTGTTAGTCGCTAGCTTCGCTGTTTTAGTGCGTCCTGCCTAGCTCCAGTCATTTGGATATCTTGTAATGGGGGAACTGCAGCTTTACGATTGCTTCGAAACTCTCGATATGGAGGTACGCAAACGCCGGTCTCACTTCCCGCGTCCCAGGGTCACTGACATCCATAGGTAGGTTGAACTAATATGGCAGGCTAAGTGGGGTAAGGGGAAGATTCTTTTTCTTCTGGCACGATATCCTACTGTGATAGAGATGGCCCTTTACACATATGGTGCGTCTTAACATCCGAATCGCCGCTGGCCGCTCTCTCTAATTGTCTTTCGACTTCGATACAGATGCATGCGTTCCAAGTGCCACACGAAAGGTGAACCCTTGAATCCTCACCGACTGATCCATGTTTGACACATCATAAAGGTCTGTAACATTGTATTTCTTCTCATGTTCAGTGAGATTTCCCCCTGACTATATACTGGATTGGTGCCGATAAACACGTTTTTTTAGGCTTGTCAGTGTTCGGAGTCGCAACAGCGCAAGGTATGACCTCTTTGTAAGTATTCAGAATCGCGAAGTATTTCTGCGAAGTTTCTATCCAGTAATTCTCGTGCTTCGAACATGCGCCTTGTGGGGGAACGATCGCAGAGTTCTGGTCTTTTTGTCGCTAATGTATTTTGTACGATGTCCACTCCTCCTACGCATTTATTGGCTGTCACGGATTTTTTTTCTAGGCATGTACCGTGGCGATCATCGCTATATCCGTGGTATACTTCCGGTCTTTGACTTGTAAGGATGCCGTATTTATAATTTCCAACCAGTGCTTCATCTGTATTTCATGCAGTGGCGACTAAGCCAACATCCCCGGCCAGTTTGGGTTGCTTTCCGATACACAGTAGCAAGATTCTCTTCTACACCTTTGTACTCCTGATGGTCTCGGAAACGAGTGAGTCTTCCTTTGCTCGCCAGTTCAATTCCCGCTCCTAATCGGAAGAAGTCACGATGCTCCTCACCCTCTGGATAGGCTTCAGAGAACACCTCCTCCAATCACCCACTCGACTGGTGGTTGTCCTGTACAAGGACGGGATATTATACTACATCTACCTCTTTTGTAAGTGGTTCCGAGGACGCAGACATGTCTTTCGGTTGACCAATGCGAGTTTAGTGTTTGCCTTGGGAAATTTGATCACCTATGTCGTTGGACCGGTACGTTGTAAGGATGATCTCAACAAATGCGACATCCTCATGGTTCTTTTTTAGCCTGAATTAGCCGGCCTACTCGCCCTGTCAGTTATTTCGCTAACATCTGAAGGGTAGAATGCTGACCGTTCTCCCTTTATCGAAGCCCCCAGCGGGTCAGCCACAGCATCGTATCAACCCGCATCTTGCTTCATGTCCGGAGCGTCGCCTCTCAGAACAGGTCGCTCCCCAACGACTTCATTCTTGGTATCCGATCCCAGGCAGATTGTTGGAACTTGGAAGAAGGATCGAGTCGGCGAAGAAACTAACGCGAGTCCGCGACACACCGCAATGTTTCTCATCACTTTCATTCTTCCCCCACCAAAAGCCCTGCTGCAGCTGCATTGTTTACCATCATGATCTCAGGCACGCGGCCGCAAGCCGCTCGTTGCTGCCCTTCCACTCCGACTCCCCCTCACATTGAAAACCGACAGACGGTTGTTGTCATGTCCCAAAAGCGACGACATCGATTCCACGATGAGCGTCTCACCGCCTTTGACCTTCCCTCCCAGTAGTCCGCTGCCAGAAATGAAGGTGTTGGCTTATCGAACCACATCTTAGAGGACTTGCCAGTCAACTGATCCCGAGAAATCCAGTCTGATACATGCCACAAGGACTTGTTGGCGAAGTTGCATGTAGTAGTCGGTAGTGGATCCGACTCTCATCCAGGCAGGTCCATATTAAATGACCCCTCGAAGGTCACTGCACACGACACCCCCTCCTCATAACGTGGCCGGGGATGATAGCCAGATTATTTGTGCACAGTTTCTCGATCATTCTATGTAGTCTGCGGTAGGGAGGTCAATTATCAATTATCCGTTTAAAGAACTCCATCGTCAAGATTCAAACATCGTAGTCATCCAACCTTGTTCCGATCGCCATCTCCTGTGCCTTCGTGACAACGGCACAAGCCATGGCCACATCTTGCAAACCCACTCCGACTGACTTGAACATCGTTATTCCGCCCTCCCCACAGCTCTCCCTTTCCCTTTTCCAAGGTAGAAGTACGTCTCCGTTTATGTGAAACTCCACCACATCCCCAATCTCCACCACATCCTTCTCGAAATCAAGGCCAGCTTGGATAAGTTCCCCTGCTTCGCGTGCACACGCGTCGCGCGAATCAACAAGGAGGATTCTTCCACCTGTCATGTCTTTTGCTGCCCCAGCAGGCCGAACAGCTCGCAGAACGAGGTCGTTATCACATTCGCGCATGGCGGGGGTATAGCTTCCGATGAGTATAACATGAGCACCTGTATGAACCCACGAAGAAGGGAACAGCGGGGCGGTAGAGGAAGTAGCGCAAATCGATGATATCGGCTGTTTCAACGGCAGCTTTTCTGAGTTTTAAATCTTCCTCGGACAGCGTAAGAAACTTGAAAGCAACGCGAGGAAAGTGTGATTGTAAGGTCGTCCTAAGGTGCGCAACTCGGGAGTTGAGAGAACGATTGACGACAGTGCAGGATTGGATAGAGGGGAAGAAGCATAAATGGATGTCGAGATGAGCTTCGATCTGTTTGCCAGCTCCAAAGGCGGCGACAGAGGTTGGATCGCGACATCCGACGAGGTTGGTGGAAAGAAGGGAACCTATTCTTCGTTTTTGTCGAACGATGATTTCATCTATAACGGCAAGAAAAAGCGGCTTATGTACCAGCTGCATTTCTCAACGCCGTCAAACTCCTGGCATTTAGGAGAGCCTTCACTGCACCAGTTGATTCATCTATCACGACGGTAGATGCAGGCAGGCCGCGTGTATCGTTCGAACTCCGGGGCACAGAGACGACCTTTAGTGCGGTTCCTTGTAGGAGAGGGGGCAAAACGTGAGAGACAAGCCAAGCTGGCATGAAGAGGGCAGTGTGGCTTGTCATGGGGATGGAGGTTCTGTGAGGCGTTACTGACGGTGAGCGAGACATCGAGTGAAAAACGCGAGCCATGAGGGTCTGGAGCTCTAGCAGATTGAGAATATGGGCGACATCGGAAGATGAGAGGACGAGCAAGGATCCCATGGGAAGAATTCAAGTTCAAAGTTGCCATGTTTGCTGTCATCATGTTACCAGTAACTACTTGAAGTATTTCATTTAGTGCCATTTCTACGCGAAACCATTTAACCGCCTACTAGGTGACTATGACATTGGCCCATGGGTATACCCTTAGCTATTCTTCTTCTATCCACAAGACTCTTCTTTGCCAGGCTTGCAGGCTTCCTTGTGTTTCAATCAATTCCTGCAATCCCCACGCAGGCGCAACTTCCTCATCTTACGCTTCTCTTTTGTTTCTTCACCAACTCCAGTCTCCGCGTATGGCGACTGGTCGCATCTTGGTATCTTGGCAATAGTATCTCTTTCTGACAGGGAATCCTTCTACTTGGCTAGCCATGTACGACTTCATACACCAGCCCCTTCGGACTTCTGGAATCCAGGTCCCATCGCCGTTCACGGACTTTCTGGCGTTCGAACTCTCATGTCATCAAATCTCTCGCTAGTCAAGATGGCTTACAGGGCAAGGATCCAACACCGACTCATCGCTTGATCAATTTCACGGCAAGGATTGAACGTTCCAACCGCTGCGGACGTGTTGCCACATTCTCGACATCTTTGCGCCACGCCATAGGCTTCCGACTACCAGGCTTCCCGCGAGGAACTGGTAACGCGATTGCATGTTCATGTAAGGGCAAACCTGTCCCATTTTTCCTATAAGTAGTCAGACCGTTCGACCAATCCCTATCTTTCGGCCGCGCAACACACGCAACATGTTCGCTTTCCTCGCCCTTGCTCTCCTGCCTGGTGCTTTATCGTGGCCCACCAAAAGGTCTGTGCTTGAGTGCCTTCGAACCGTTGAAACCTAGGACGAACCTATCTTCTAGAATATGCGGCACCGTCACACATAAACCCAAGCTCGCCGAGGCTGAAGCCCACTTCCAGCCGAACCACTCTGTCAAGCCACGCGACTCTGTGCGTGGTTATGTATTGCGTGCCTTCTGGCATATCGTCAGTGAGGACAACACCCTGGGTGGAGGCAATGTTCCGTACGTCTCGTTCTGCGCAAGAGAACCCGATTCCCCTCACTGAATGTTTCAGAGACAAGCAAATCAGTGATTCAATGGCTGTCCTAGTTGACGACTTCAAGGAAAGTGGAATCTCCTGGCGCTTGGCTAAAATTACTCGTACCGTCAATGCCCACTGGTTCAGTAGTATGGCCCTTGGCGCCGGGCAGCAAATAGCCGCCGACATGAAATCTGCACTCCACGAGGGCGGTCCCGCAGATCTCAACATTTACACGGTTGGGTGCACATTCACATATAAGGCATATATACGTCATGCATGCTGACCTGCTTGATGTAGGTTCCTAACTGTTGTTGGTAACTCGGGACATGCCACTATGGCTTCCGAGTATCCCAAGAACCCTAGTACAGACGATGGTGTCGTGGTCCACTTTGCTACGCTCGCTGGTGGGACCTGGGCTTCCTATAACTTGGGCAGAGTGGGTGCTACAATGTCTCCGCCTTGAAGAATTTTCTGATGACGATTATATGATCAATTCAGACTCTCACTCACGAAGTCGGTCATTGGCTTGACTTGTATCACACCTTCGACGGTGGATGTACCGAGGAAGGTGACTTGGTAAGGGACACCCCCCCTGAGGAGTCTCCAGCATATGGTTGTCCGACGGGTCGTGATACCTGTCCTGGTGGCGACGTAGATCCTATCCGTATGTCTTCGTCAAACCCAAATGATTTCGTTCTTGATCGTGTTTTCAGATAACTTCATGGATTACACCGAGGATTCCTGTATGACTGGATTTACGCCTGGTCAGACGGCTCGTATGAGGGAGGCGCTCATCAAGTACCGGGGCATGAAAGCCTGATGAGTCCGCGAGTGTCTCGTTGGGTGAATACCCAAATTAGACGAAAAATCCCATCGTTATCAATGTGCTATCCAGTGTCTCTTTACACCGTTCACCAATGCTCATCCAGAAGAATTATATTGTAACTTGAACATATGTTTGAGAATGATATGAGAAGACAATATCCCAGCCTGCATACAGCGAATGACCTCTCGACTGGCCACCGTGACTCCCAGTGCGTTTGGGCTGCAGCAGAAATGTCATTCCGATTCCAGGTCACGGTTTGCTGCTCAGCTATATATCCTATCAAAACCAAAATATTTAGAAAGCACACGTGCCGTTGGATAAGTTGCTGAATGTTGACTGGTGCGGTCCCCATGAACGGACTCAGGTGCTTCGGGAGTCAACTTACAGCCCTCACCTCAAACGTTCATTGTCTGACCCCAAGTCCCACATGAAGCTCCCTGAGCTGCCAGCGGGACGCGCAGTGAAGATGCTTGTAGTCAGTGGGGCCGATGCAGGTAACATACCGCGACTTTGTGTTGTTCTTGGAATATTCTTCATATCTCTGCTCGGTCCGTTGTCTGCATTCTGAACTTCTGCAAGAAATTGATAGTAAACTTGTTGCCAGCTGTCTCTTTCCCTTGCCTATCCAAACGATCGAGGTTCTTGAGAATACCACATCTCGTATTTTTCACTGGAAAACACTTTGGAACCGGTATGTAATGATCCGTATTTTATGCAAGGAGTTACTGACGGGATCGTTTATTCAGGTGTGATCTTATCGACGGCGTTCTGCCATCTCCTGCCAGATGCATTCAAGTCGCTCCAAAATCACGCCGTTAACAAGGCATATAGTGGTGTCGGAAAGTGGGCTGGTTTGATCATGTACGTAACTCCTTTGCGGCTCATTACCTTATCAATCAAGAAAGCTTGTGCAGACTTGGCTCCCTGCTAGCCATCTTTCTCGTTGAGTGTACGTCTTATCAGTGGATTATCATTATAGGTAGATGGAATAATCGCTCTTCGATACCAGATGTCTCGACGTCATACGTGGATTACCTACATACAAAGCCATCAGCTCCTTCCTCACCCATTGCGAGTCCCTCCGAAACACCGCCGGCCCCTACTACGCCAGCAGTTGTAATCGGCAAACCATCTGAAAACCAAAGGCGCAGCACGAGTCCCACCACAGAAGCCACACCCTTGCTAGCGAGCAGTCCTAAAACCAGGCAAAGGTCCCGATCATTTTGCGACGATGATCATCGTGGAGACAACGCGTCTCTTCTACCACTTATCTCAAGTTTGCTGAATTCGCCGCGCCTCTCTCGCAGCGGTTTGCCCCTGTCTGGTAGGGTGTGGGGCCAGGATACAGGTTGTCCGTACGGACTTTCGGGTTCGAGGCCTGGGGATCGAGGAAATACCCAGGTTGGGTATGATGGGGACACGAGCGCTACGGCTACCAGCGAAGTGCGGAAAGTGAAAGATGCAAAGCCGAAGGTCGGGAGGAAGCGACAGATTATTGGGATATGGGTTCGTGGTCGCCGTTCACCTTGATATTTTCTCATGTTATGTTGCGTCCCAGGTTCTTCAACTGGGAATCATGATACATTCCCTCGTTATCGGCTTGACATTGGCTGTAACCTCAGGGTCTGATTTCAGTGAGTCCCGTTCTTAGTGGGTAGACAGAAAAATTCGGAATCTGAGCCGTTGGGTTTAGCTTCGTTGCTCACGGCCGTCGTATTCCATCAACTTTTTGAAGGATTGTCGCTTGGAATTCGGATAGCGGGCCTACCTCCTGCTCATCCTCACCCACATCCTCAAAAACAACCTTTCGATCCAGAATTAGCACCAATGCGTCCTTTCAGCACGGTCTCATCTCTTCAGCCTGATCAGCGGAAACAATCGGCGTGCGACTGGCTCGCGCCGACCCTCTCGATCCTTTTCGCTATCATGACGCCATTTGGCATGACCCTAGGATCGTTTGCATTCACTCCGTCGTCTGGTCCTGGTGGTCCTTCTGATTCAGGTCAGTCACGTTTCCACAAATTCCATGCTGAGCTGAATCTCCCCCTCCCCCTCCCCCTGCCCCGTTCATGTCCGACCAGCCTGGATGCAGCTCATTCAAGGCTTAATGTCAGGAATATCTGCGGGAATGCTGATATATGCTGGCACGGTAGAAATGTTGGCAAGTGACTTCATGTTTAGTGATGTTGGCGTGGATCATGGTCTTGAGGATTATCATCATCATCATCATCATCATCACCTCGGCGGGCTCGAGGATGGCGATGACGGACAAGAGCACGGACATGAAGACCATGCGCATCATCATAAGAGCACCGTTCAGAAGCGTGCGCTCGCAGTTCTCAGCCTTCTCGCAGGGGTAGGGGCGATGGCGATCGTCGGTATGAGTGAGCATTGACCCTGCCAGCCTGAGTGGGACTATTTTTCTATTCTTGGTTTCCCTCGTATATGCTTATCATCGATGTATCCATAGTCCATCGTCGAAATCGTCTTTCTTGTCTACTCACTGATGCATGACAAGGCAATGAATTCTTAAGCACTGGCAGAACAAGAGAGCGTCATCATGGTGACTCTGCCAAAAAAACGCGGAACTAAAATACACATTCCGCTGCAGAAGTTGCGAGCCAGCCGCCGTGTACGGTCGCCAGCAAGCGGTGGTAGTCGTAAATCCAGAACACTATGACACTATGCAATGTCACGGTTCTCTCGGGTTGTCTGGGGATGGTGACCTCTCTCCCATGAAACGCTCCCAGATTCCGAGGCGAAACCTGACATACTCATACATATACACTGGTCAAGCCAAGGTTTGAAATTTGCAATGCCACGGATATAAGTTACAGGCAGACGTCTGTAGAAGTAAACAGTCTTTTTTGCGCGAAGAAACCAGCTATTGATACATGTGTCAGTTGGAAGGGTAGCGGGTATCATACAAGGGTTGGAAGAATTGTCCTCGAATACGATGTGAATGTCCTTGGTTGAAGAGGCGCTTCACATCGCCCTCCTCATTTTCTTGGCTCTTCTTGCGCTGCATGGCATCCACAACCAGGAGAGAAAACCCTTCTTTCCGTGATCATCATTCGGGGTCACGTTCCAATCATCGTCATTCTCCTCCCGAGACCGCTTCCTCCTCTGCCTCTGCAGGGTAGCGACTGGCAGGCTAGGCCTGTTATCACGAGGGAGCGAGAGGGTGTGGGTGGTGATATGTGGGTATGGAAGGTATGTTGTGGAAGTATAGTGGCAAAGGGATGAGAGGCCGGGAGCGGGTGTTCGTATGTGAACGGTCTTGGGAAAGGATATTCCGGAGAAGGCGCGGGTAGGATGGTAGAAGGAGTCGAAGTCGTGAATCCTAGAGACAGTACATTGTGCATAGGGAACTCTGAGGGATGAACGAGAGGGAAGGATGGTGTCAACCCATACGGCAGGTTGCGATTGAGCGGGCTCGACTTTCGCCGGTGGTGTTTCTGGCATTTGGTGTTCTTGGTAAGAACGTTGGTCGGTAACATAGCTCAGACAAAGGACAATCCCTTCTGAGGATGATTCTGTGATATGGGTTTCATCCGCCTCTGCCTTTATCATCGTGGAATTGACAGACTGTATGTTCCTAGGCCATAATTTAATTATCGGCTGTGTCCTTGTCGGTGCTCTCAGCCAACGCACTCACCAATCGATGTCGGAAGTACAAATTTGGAGCATCAGGGAAAACGAACCCAATGGTGCTACAGTCCACTGTGGCATACTATGAGGAGTGGGTGGACTTTCTGAGTCCATCGCGGTGAGCTTGAGGCGGTAAGGCATTGGATTAGAGAAGTGCAAATGATGGCTTTATAAAGCGACGGGATGCTTTGACACATGGCCCGAGCGCCATCGTGCTGCTATGCATTGTAAGTGACTGCGGTGCATTGTGGACCGCTTTACCAACATGCAATGTGCATGGCATGGTCATGGCGGTGCTATAATAATAATACCACCAAACATGCAAAGCCACACCGAGCAGTGCATTGGACATTGATGATGATGCAATTTCATATGAACATTGAAACTTTATTTGATCGACGAGTGTGCCATCAGACGGGCAAGCCTCGAAACAAGGCGAGCCTCTGCCTCAGACGAGCTATCTGGGGGTAAATTCAGTCGCGCAGGAATCATCGCTGTAATCCATAAAGTTGTCTGATAATGCGATTAAGAAAGAGAGACTCGGTTAGGTGTAACGAAGACATACGGATAGGATCCACGCCGCCACCAGGACACGTATCGCGACCCACTGGGCAACCGGTGATTCGAACGCCTCAAGGGTGTCGCTTACGAAATCACCTTCCCCGGTGCATCCACCTTGGAATGTATGCAACAAGCCACACCAATGGCCTACTTCGTGAGTTGGTAGTATGATCATCATCGGGGGGCTCTCCAAGGGAGGGACATTGTAGCACCCACTTTGCCCAAGTTATATGGTGCGTAGGTCCCACCAGGGACGCAAGCAAAGTTTATCACGACGCCATCTTCCTTGGGGCTCTTGGCATAGTCAGATGGCCAGGTGGCAAAACCCACTCGAGTAACGTGAGATGTGAACCTAGAGTAGGCAGGTCAGCATGCATGATGTATGACTTATAGATCATGCGCACCCGACCGTGTAAATGTTGAGATCCGCGGCACCGCCCTGGCGGAGTGCAGTTTTCATGGTGGTGGATATGGGCAGCCCAGGGGCCACATTATCAAACCAGCTGGCATTGACGGTGCGAGTGATGTTAGCCAAGATCCAAAAGATTCCGGTGTACTGGTAGTCGTCGACTAGGACTTGCATTGAATCAGTGATTTGCTTCTCTCTGAAGCACTTAGCGAGTGGAATCGGGTTCTCTTGCCGAGACGTACAGAATATTGCCTCCGGCGGGGGTTTTGTCCTTACTGACGACATGCCAGAAGACATGCAACACGTGGGCATACACATGGGCGCGTGGCTCGAGAGCGAATTTGTGCGGCTGGAAGTGGGCTTCTGCCTCGGCGAAATTATTGGTATTGTCAAAGGTGCCACATTTACTTAAAGATAGGTTCGTCCTGGGTTTCGACAGTCTGAGGGCACTCCAGCACAGACCTTTGAGAGAGCACCGATGAAGCGCCAAGAAGGAGAGCAAGAGCGAGGAAAGCGAACATGTTGAGTGTATTGCGCGGCCGAAAGATAGGGATTGATTGAACGGTGTCTCTCTACTTATAAGAAAGACGGGACGGGTTTGCTGTTACATGAACATGCCATCGCGTTACCAATTCCCTCGCGGGAGACCTCGTAGGATGAGAATATGGCAACACGTCCAGAGTGGTTGAAACATTCAGTTCTTGCCGTGAACTCAGCCAAGCGATGAGCCGGTGTTGAATACTTGCCCTGTGAGCCATGCGATTGACTAGCGACAGATTTGATTAGACACGATGACATGAGAGTTCGAGCGCTAGAAAGTCCGTGAACGGCGATTTACTCGGATTCTGGAAGCCTGAAGGGGCTGGTGTATGAAGTCGTACATGGGAGAGGGATTCCCTGTCAGAAGGAGATATTGCTAAGATTCGAGCAGTGGTCGTACGCAGAGGAGTTCAAGGTGAACAACAGAAGAGAAGCATAAAAAGGACAGGTAATAAATAGGTTACTGGCGGGGCGCTCAAGCAGTGAGTCTGGCGAACTTCCTTATCAAGAAGTACGGGATTGTCCGTCGAAGTGCAAGTCCGCCAGCACAAACAGGCAACAACATTGAAGCCTTGTCCATACGGAGTTATAAAAAATGACGCCAGCTCAGGAGTCTCCCCAACCCCGTTTCCCCACACGATCATCAACTCGACCGCTCTCCTCACCCCCTCCATGGCCCCGACTGCCCATACTAAATCTTCGGCAACATCCCCGATAAACTGCAAACTCCTTCTCATCGGAAACTCTTCCGTAGGCAAGAGCAGTCTTCTCCTCCGTTTCTCAGACGAACAATGGCTACCAGAAGACGAAAGCAGCGCGACCATCGGAGTCGACTTTAGGGTGAGCTATTCGTTCTCTGAGTCTCAGCCCTGGTATGCGGGATACAACTCCACGAACTGACGTGACGTAATCTCACAGGTGCATAAAATGGAGGTCAAGGGCAGGAAGGTCAAGCTGAGCATCTGGGTAGGTCATAGGAAGCTAGTGGTGTTCTTCTCAATCTCTCAAATTTTTCTGGGGCAGGACACAGCAGGTCAAGAGAGATTCCGCACGATCACTTCTTCGTACTATCGAGGTGCGCAGGGCGTCATATTAGGTGTGTGGATCGGATCCATTGCATATTCTCTATGGTTAATAGTGAATCTTGCTTGAAAAGTCTACGATGTTTCCAACAGAGAATCTTTCGATGCTCTTCCACGATGGTACAATGAGCTCGAGACATATGTTTCAAACTCCGTCGTTAAGATTCTCGTCGGGAACAAAGTAGACAAGGCATGTCCTCTATAATCAATTTATATTGACGACGAAGTAATTCATCTCTTCCGCCAGGAGTTCTCTCGTCAAGTATCAGCAGCCGAAGGGGAACAGTTCGCGAATCGCATGTCTTCCATCTTCATAGAAGCTTCTGCTAAAACGGCGTTCAATGTCAAAGAGGCATTTCAGGAGGTCGTTGAGAAGATTCTTGACACGCCCGAGCTTTGGGACAAGACTGCTGCAGGTGGTCAACATTCAACGGGAAACGGTCAGGGAGGGATGCCGGGCGGTGTGCAGGTTGTTGGCCTTTCAGAAGGCCGAGCAGCTGCACAGCAAGGCTGCGCTTGTTGATCCGACGAAAGAGGTATGACGGGGTGATCTTGCATGACTTTACGCGCTCTTGTGAGTGTTATGTAGTCATGTCATGTATGCCGTTACCATTCACCGTTGGCCACAGATGATACCATTTTGTAATCTCGTTCTTTTTTGTAGTTGCGGGAACACGCGATTTCCAACCTTCCCAGGGAAAAGAAGCGTCTTCCATCATGAGCGTTGGGAAAAAGAGGCGGGATTTCACTGATACTCATCGGCCCGCTCTGGATTGAACGATACCTTTTGATCAAGTGGTGAAAATCGCACCATGACCGCATCCCTGTCCTCACTCCTAGCCAGCGAGTTGTCCCTGGGAATATCAAGTTCCATTCCTGTTCGATTATTACTTCCCTACCTGGTCAAGTTCCAGGATGGGGCAGATCGATCAGGGAGTGGCACAAGATGGGATTTGTCATAGGAAGTTGACACTTTCAGAACTGAAGAAAAATGCTTCACAGCTCTGGGAAAGTCCGTTTGTAGAACGTTCGCAAGCACGCTAGAAGAGTCTGCAACAGAACGATAGGGCGTTTCGGACAGGAGGGTCTAAATTGGGAGTCGCTGATTCCACCTCTGCGAAATCTCAGATTCGCTCTGTCAAATTGGCGGACGTCACTGGGGGCTTTGGCGTAGTGTGTTTGAACTCGCCGCAGGCACCTGGAGACCCTGGCTCACAGTCGTTCGTTGTTCCTAGTCCTATGTGAACCAAGTTTGATAAGTGAATTGAAAAGGATGAATTTGAATAAGACATTGGGTACATTCGAGTCGCACCAACTTCCGTGAAGGGCAAGATGATAAGAAAATGACACGAAGCCGACGACTGTGTCAATGACATAGACTCGGGGGTCAGATACCCGGGGTAGACATGCCTTAATTTCTTGACACGCTTCTCGAAATCGGGTAATGGGAAGTTGCATTCTGAGGCCACCATCCTCCTGAGGATAGAGTCACAAAGATCTGTCTACTCTGTGCTGCCTCTGCAGCTGGTCGTTTGAGCGTAAGGGTGGTTGTCATTGTGGGGGCTCGCAGATGAGGTGGAGGCAATGATACACCTTGAGTACCCCTGGTATAGATTGGCGAGGGTTACTCTTCCGCATGACGATGCGGAAAGAGGGATGCTTGGAGTAGGAGCGATGGTCAAAGTTTGAACATGGCAAGAGTGAACCAGGTCTTTCCACGAGCTGTGGCGGACCAAGGCACCTTTGTATTCCAAGGTGCCCAATAACCGGCGGGGAAATTATCAAGAGAATCATTTTGTTGCCTCATAGGGCTCCGCCCCAAGGCTGGGCGGGGCGAGAATCCTGCGAGTCCTGCCCTGAGGTCCCACATGCTGAAGATTCCACGCTGCGGGCCCGGCTCGACGGGCGTGACCGTACGTAGTGAATCACTCACTGTATGCAAGGCTGAGATATTGTCTTCTCACATTAGTCACGGCACCCCCAATTGAGTTGCGCTCGAATTCTTCTGGATGAGCTTTGGTGCAGGGTGCAAAGGGACACTGAGTAGCGCATTGGACATCGAATGATGATGATGAAATTTTTCGTCTTTCTACATAGCTTGTTATGAACACCGAAATTCTACTTCAACATTGGGACGAGAGAAAGTCATCAGGCGGCCAAGCCTCGGAACTTGGCGAGCCTCTGTCTCAGGCGAGCTATCTGACCGGGGGTAAATTCAGTCGCACAGGAATCATCAGTTGAATCCATGAAGTTGTCTGAAAATACGATTAAGAAAGAAATACTCGGTTAGGTGTAACGACAACCTACGGATAGGATCTACGCCGCCACCAGGACAAGTATCGCGTTGCGCCGGGCAACCGGCTGCCCCTGGCGCCTCAGGGGGGGTGACGCTTACGAAATTACCTCCCCCAAAACATCCGCCGTGGTATGTGTGCGACAAGCCACACCAATGGCCGACTTCGTGAGTGAGACTCTGGGTTGGTCGTATGGTCGTCATCAGAAGGTTCTGCACGGCAGAGACATTATAGCACCCACTCTGCCTAAGTTAAAGGGTGCGTGGGTCCCACCAGGAACAGTAGCATAGTTTAACACGACACCATCTTCCTTGGGGCGCTTGACATAGTCAGATGGCCAGGAGGAAAAACCGACTTCATCAAAATCAGATTTGAACCTCGAGCAGACAGGTCAGCATGCACGATGTTGACTCATACATAAATGCGCACCCGGTCGTGTAAACATTGAGATCTGCGGCGCTGCCCTGGTGGAGTGCAGTTTTCATGGTGGTGGATATGGGCAGCCCAGGGGCCA
Source organism: Entoloma clypeatum (assembly GCA_963565915.1). Classification (NCBI taxonomy): domain Eukaryota; kingdom Fungi; phylum Basidiomycota; class Agaricomycetes; order Agaricales; family Entolomataceae; genus Entoloma; species Entoloma clypeatum. Next base: position 2,236,204 of record OY751495.1, read on the forward strand.
CATCATCAAACCAGCTGGCATTGACGGTGCGAGTGATGTTAGCCAAGATCCAAGAGATTCCGGTGTGCTGGTAGTCGTTGACTAGGACTTGCATTGAATCAGTGATTCGCTTCTCTCTAAAGCATTGAGTGAGTGGAATCGGGTTCTCTTGCGCAGGCCGAGACGTACGGAATATTGCCTCCGGCTGGGGTTTCGTCCTTACTGACGACATGCCAGAAGACACGCAACACGTGAGCATACACATAGGCGCGTGGCTTGAGCGAGAATTTGTTTGACTGGAAGTGGGCTTCTGCCTCGGCGAGCCCATCATAATTGTCAAAGGTGCCACATTTCCTAAAAGATAGGTTCGTCATGGGTTTCAACGGTCTAAGGGTACTCAAGCACAGACCTTTGAGAGAGCGCCGATGAAGCACCAAGCAGGAGAGCAAGAGCTGGGAAAGCGAACATGTTGAGTGTATTGCGCGGCCGAAAGATAGGGATTGATCGACCGGTGTCTCTCTACTTATACGAAAAACGGGACGGGTTTGCTGTTACATGAACATGCCATCGCGTTACCAATTCCCTTGCGGGAGACCTCGTAGGATGAGAATATGGCAACACGTCCAGAGCGGTTGAAACAATCAGTTCTTGTCGTGAACTCGGCCAAGCTATGAGCCGGTGTTGGATCCTTGCCCTGTAAGCCATCTTGACTAGCGAGAGATTTGAAGACATGAGAGTTCGAACGCCAGAAAGTCCGTGAACGGCGATAGGACCTGGATTCCAGAAGTCCGAAGGGGCTGGTGTATGAAGTCGTACATGGCTAGCCAAGTAGAAGGATTCCCTGTCAGAAAGAGATACTATTGCCAAGATACCAAGATGCGACCAGTCGCCATACGCGGAGACTGGAGTTGGTGAAGAAACAAAAGAGAAGCGTAAGATGAGGAAGTTGCGCCTGCGTGGGGATTGCAGGAATTGATTGAAACACAAGGAAGCCTGCAAGCCTGGCAAAGAAGAGTCTTGTGGATAGAAGAAGAATAGCTAAGGGTATACCCATGGGCCAATGTCATAGTCACCTAGTAGGCGGTTAAATGGTTTCGCGTAGAAATGGCACTAAATGAAATACTTCAAGTAGTTACTGGTAACATGATGACAGCAAACATGGCAACTTTGAACTTGAATTCTTCCCATGGGATCCTTGCTCGTCCTCTCATCTTCCGATGTCGCCCATATTCTCTCCAGATTCAATCTGCTAGAGCTCCAGACCCTCATGGCTCGCGTTTTTCACTCGATGTCTCGCTCACCGTCAGTAACGCCTCACAGAACCTCCATCCCCATGACAAGCCACACTGCCCTCTTCATGCCAGCTTGGCTTGTCTCTCACGTTTTGCCCCCTCTCCTACAAGGAACCGCACTAAAGGTCGTCTCTGTGCCCCGGAGTTCGAACGATACACGCGGCCTGCCTGCATCTACCGTCGTGATAGATGAATCAACTGGTGCAGTGAAGGCTCTCCTAAATGCCAGGAGTTTGACGGCGTTGAGAAATGCAGCTGGTACATAAGCCGCTTTTTCTTGCCGTTATAGATGAAATCATCGTTCGACAAAAACGAAGAATAGGTTCCCTTCTTTCCACCAACCTCGTCGGATGTCGCGATCCAACCTCTGTCGCCGCCTTTGGAGCTGGCAAACAGATCGAAGCTCATCTCGACATCCATTTATGCTTCTTCCCCTCTATCCAATCCTGCACTGTCGTCAATCGTTCTCTCAACTCCCGAGTTGCGCACCTTAGGACGACCTTACAATCACACTTTCCTCGCGTTGCTTTCAAGTTTCTTACGCTGTCCGAGGAAGATTTAAAACTCAGAAAAGCTGCCGTTGAAACAGCCGATATCATCGATTTGCGCTACTTCCTCTACCGCCCCGCTGTTCCCTTCTTCGTGGGTTCATACAGGTGCTCATGTTATACTCATCGGAAGCTATACCCCCGCCATGCGCGAATGTGATAACGACCTCGTTCTGCGAGCTGTTCGGCCTGCTGGGGCAGCAAAAGATATGACAGGTGGAAGAATCCTCCTTGTTGATTCGCGCGACGCGTGTGCACGCGAAGCAGGGGAACTTATCCAAGCTGGCCTTGATTTCGAGAAGGATGTGGTGGAGATTGGGGATGTGGTGGAGTTTCACATAAACGGAGACGTACTTCTACCTTGGAAAAGGGAAAGGGAGAGCTGTGGGGAGGGCGGAATAACGATGTTCAAGTCAGTCGGAGTGGGTTTGCAAGATGTGGCCATGGCTTGTGCCGTTGTCATGAAGGCACAGGAGATGGCGATCGGAACAAGGTTGGATGACTACGATGTTTGAATCTTGACGATGGAGTTCTTTGAACGCCCTACCGCAGACTAGAATGATCGAGAAATTGTGCATAAATACCCTGTGCGGTGAGGAGCTCATGCTTCTTTAATTTCACGCTGCGACTGCCAGTGTAGATATTATGCCGTCCAAACATGATGCCAGGTTTTTCCAGTAGTTATCGCGTATGATTCAGGTTTTCAAGATTACTTTCAAGTTGCAGTCCAATTCTTCTGGACGAGCTTCGGTGAAGGTTGCACTTTGAAGGGACACTGAGTAGTGCATTAAACATTCAAATGATGATGAGCTTCTGTCTATCTAGCTTGTTATGAACTGAACACTGAAACTTCTACTTCAACATTGGGTATTTGTTCGACGAGAGAGAGCCATCAGACGGCCAAACCTCGGAACAAGGCGAGCTGCTGCCTCAGACGAGTTACCTGCCCGGGGGTAAATTCATTCACGCAGGAATCATCGGCGGCATCCATAAAGTTGTCTGGAAATGTGAATTAGAACGAAATACTCGGTTAGGTGTAATAAAGACATACGGATAGGATCTACGTCGTCACCAGCACAGGTATCGCGACCCGGCGGACAACCATATGCTGGAGACGCCTCAGGGGGGGTGTCGCTTACCAGGTCACCCTCCCCGAAACATCCAAAATCGTATGTGTGGTACAATTGACACCAATGGCCGACTTCATGAGTGAGAATCTGGGGTCGTATGATCGTCATCAGAAGAAGGTAGAGACATTGTAGCACCCACTTTTCCCAAGTTAAAGTTTGGGTAGGTCCCACCAGGGACGGTAGCAAAGTTTATTACGACACCATCGACCTTGGGCCTGCTGGCATAGTCAGATGGCCAGGTGGAAAACCCCAGTTGATCAACAGCTGTGAATCTAGAGCAGGCAGGTCAGTATGCATGGTGTATGACTTATACATGATGCGCACCCGACCGTGTAAACGTTGAGATCTGCGACACCGCCCTGGCGAAGTGCACGTCTCATCTCGATAGATTGGCGATTCGCATAATCCACATTATTGAACCAGTCGGCATTGACGGTGCGAGTAGTTCCAGCCAAGATCCAAGAGATTCCGGTGTGTATGTAGTCGTTGACTAGGACTCTCATCGAATCAGTGATTTGCTTGTCTCTAAAGCATCCAATGAGTGGAATCGGGTTCTCTTGCAGGGCGACACATACGGAATATTGCCTCCAGCCGGGGTCAGGTTCTCGCTGACGACATGCCAGTAGACACGCAACACATGAAGAGTTATATTCACAGGAACGGTTGGGCCTTGAGGTTCGGCGAGCTTGTTCTTATTGCGGACGGTGCTACACGTCCTAGAAAATAGGTTCGTCCTGGGTTTCAATGGTCTGAGAGCATTCATACACGAACTTTCGGGTGAATACCGACGAAGCACCAAGCAGGAGAGCAAGGCCGAGGAAAGCGAACATGTTGAATGTATTGCGCGGTCGAGGGATTGGTCGAACGGTGCCTCGCTACTTAAAAGAGGCAGGTTTCCTGTTACATGAACACGCCATCGCGCCACCCGTTTCCTTGCGGGACGGTAATCGTGGGATGCGGAAGCTTATGCCGTGGTACAGGAATGTCGAAAATATGGCAACGTGTCCAGAGCTGTTGAAACATTCAGTCCTTGCCGTGAACTCGGCCAAACGTTGAATCCTTACCCTGTAAGCCATCTTGACTAGCGATAGATTTGATCAGAGGTGATGACATGATGGGATTCGGACGCCAGAAAGTCCATCAACAACGATTGGACCCGGAATCTAGAACGGACATGCTTCGAGGGGGCTCTGAAATCGTACATGGCTAGCGAAGTAGAGGGATTACCTGTCAGAAGGAGATATTGCCAAGATAACAAGATGCGAGTGAGACAGGAGTCCAAGGCTCCAAGGTGAAGGAACAGAGGAGAAGCATAAGAAGATAAGGAACTTCCTTTCTCCCACACTACTTATCCTAGTCCAGGCCTGCCGAACCCAGACTGCCGAGGTATGCCGGGGCCAGAATGAAGTTTTTCGAGGCTAGTTTGATGCTAGGAACGGTGACAGGCCGGAGTACACCTGGTGGAACATATGACATGATACAGATGACTCGAAAACCAATTTTGGTGTTTCTTTGCTGGTTCCTTCCCTAGAAGCGCAGGTCAGTAACGACCTAACACTTTCACAGAGAGATCTACGCACATCAACACCCTCAGATCCCGAGATCGCAACAGCGTGATCACCGATGCCGCTTCAGATACTCGTTAAACATATCGGAGGCTGGAAGCTGAAAGGTAATAATGCCACAAGTTGTGACCTGAGCGTGATTGCCCAGTGATGCGGATCCTTTCCCTTCCACTGCTCTCCAACTGGAACAACGAACTCAAAGCCGAGAAGGCTGTTTCCGAATGGTCCATCGATCAAGAGATTCCCATCGGTAGATGTGCATAGATATGCCAATTTGTGGAGGGGGTCAAAAACGGACCGTTTCCCGGGATTTGATAGTACCATCGAATGATAAAAACAAGTTATTGGCAGATAGACCAGGCAGGTGGCAACGTATATATCTTTCTTCACATCCATAGCTTGAGCCTCAAGCGAGAATTAGACCGAATCACATTATACAAGAGCAGTGGTGACTGAGGATATCGAAGGGCGTATTCAATGGATTTACAACTTGAACGACACAGATGATGAGACAGCTGAACAATCCGCCATCCCGAGTCAGAGAAAAGTATCAAGGTCGAACTTGAAGAGGAGCAGATTGATCTACGAGAAAAAGTTCACATTGAAAAAGAGAATCCGAAGCGGGACAGACTCAAGAGGAGAAATATGGCCGGAAAGATCAAGAGGGCGTTTGGTGGCGTGCGCGGCGCGGGGACCGTTCCTGTGTGTCGTCATCACCATCACAATCGCGTCCTCTCTTGGGGAACGACCGACCCACTGAGGGAGGCGGCGAACGGAGCTTGGCCGGCGTCTGGATTGGGAGGTCTGGACCCCGACTCTGAACAGGGGCAGATGGGCCAGGAGACACAGCAGGGGTCGGTGGCGGCGCGGTAGGAACACGCGCTTTCGAGTTCACCCACGGGGGCAAAGCATCCTCATACGTCGTCGGCGGGGCATCCCTCTTTCCGAATTCGGGCACCCACCCGATCTCGAAGTGGCTCTTGTGGTAGAAGGCGCTTTCGCGGCGCAGTCCGCGAGAACGCGGTGGGAGTGGGGGGTAGTGGTTGAAGGGACGCACAGAAACGGGGGGCGGTGAAGGAGGAGGGTTGCAGCTTCTAGTGGATGGAACAATGGGGGTGCGAGGGAAGAACCTAGGGGATGAAGGATAAGACGGGTCCTGTGTGGGTTGTGGTTTGGAGGGGCGGGAGGGGATAGGATTCTCCTCTGCCCTGAGCCGCCTCCTGGAAGGAGTTGGAGGTGGGGATGGTTCTTCCTTTTCCAGCTGCAAGACATTGGGTGCGATGGAAGGAGACGAAGGGCAAGAAACCCCCGCGGTGGCTGCTGTGGGACTCGCCGTGGCGTCGCCGTAGTGCCAGCGAGTGTGGACACCTTTTCCGGTCCCAGAAATAGTTACTGAAACGCTTCGAGCGTCGGATCCAAGGGCTCCAATGGCCTTGCTCGTGCGAACGAGACGTTCGACTGTGCGACGCGAAGCCGAGTGCTCGGCGAACCCATCTTCAGCATCGCTGACATCTGGAGAGTGTTTGGGCAGCTCTGCATCAAGAGCGCAAATGCCTTCCGAACTGTTGTCCTCCGCTTTGGTGATGCCAGGAGATGCATCCTCGCTATCGAAAAATGATCAGACGGAGAAAGACTGGTGTGGGGAATATATCTCACCTGGCGTGTTTGATGATGGCATCGACTCTAGTCACGCTGTTGGAGTGTTATATGATGAGAAGGTGTTCGCGTGAAGACACAGAAATAGGGACGCACTGTGATTTCAGAAGGGTGCTCATACGGGTGAGAAGCTCGTGGTCTCCCCGTTGCATGATAGCATCCAAGGCGTCAGAGAACAGGCTTGCAATCTGATCAGCCTCTGTCGCACACTTCGGAGTGGCGATAGCGAGAGGTTCTTCCTGAACGTTGGTGTGCATCTTGATAGGTCAGAGTGCTGGTGGTAAGTGATATGGGTAGGAGTTACCGGAGATGTTTAAATAGGGCTACCATCTTGCCCGCTTTGTCCACCTGGCCCGGGCACAGAACAATATTGTTGGTGTCGGGCTTTGGCGCGCTTGACCGTGACACGGCTTTGGCACAACAGGTCACGCGATCAATCTATTCACGTGATAACTGAGTTCTCCAGTCCACCCATGGCCAACAAGTACCACAAGCAAGTTACTTTACATCTTTCTTATCACTTTCGCTGAACATGTATCTCTCAGAGAACCCGAGTTCGAGACCATCCAACTCCATGGTGGTCAGACCCCCGATGAGGTCCACCGCGCCAGAGCCGTACCCATCTACGCTTCTACCAGTTTCGTGTTCAACAACTCTGCGGTCCGTTCTTCCCCATCCTCCTCCAAGCAATATCTGACATGGCCATCTAGCACGGAGCAGACCTGTTCGGACTGAAGTCAGTATTGATCCATCTGTCCCCTGGTTCGAGTCTGATAACAACGATGCCAGAGCACAGGGTCATATCTATTCTCGTATCAGCAACCCCACAGTCGTTCGTACCGTTCTCTTTCGATCTGGTGTCGATCGTCTCTGATTGTATTCATGTTTATCCAGGAGGTCTTTGAAAACCGTATCGCAGCCCTGGAAGGTGGAATCGGCGCGATTGCTACATCATCTGGCCAGTCTGCCCAGCTCTTGGCGATCACGAATATTGCTGAAGCAGGAGACAACATCGTCTCATCGTGAGTGTCGCATCGTCTCCTCGCTCCTGAAGAGGCAGTATTCACTATTCATAGCTCTTTTCTGTACGGAGGCGTGGGTACCTCTTATATACTATCAGTTTGAATCTCATTCGCATCTCGCCAGACATATAACCAATTCAAAGTCACATTCAAAAAGTGGGGAATCGGCGTTAACTGGGTTACCGAGAACACGCCTGAAGCCTATGCTGCTGCGATCAACGGCAAGACTAAGGCCATCTTCGTGGAGATCATCGCGAACCCAAAATATAACTTGGCTGATGTTCCCGCTCTCGCCAAGGTTTGTCCTGCATACCGTTCCCGCCGCAAATTCTGGACGTTTGTTGGCAGGTAGCCCACGATCATGGCATTCCCCTCATTGTGGACAATACGTTCGGGATAGGAGGTATGAAAATCAGCTACACCGCATTCACAACTTACAGATGTGATAACAAGGGTACCTCATCAGACCCATCTCCCATGGCGCGGATGTCGTCCGTACGCAAGCATCCTTATCATACTCGAATTTGAGACTTAAGTCGTACTTCTCGTCAGTTCACAGCGCCACCAAATGGATCGGAGGACACGGAACTACGATCGCTGGTGTCATCGTAGATTCTGGTTGGTTAATGCTGTACTTCGTTCCTGAAGCAAACCAGACAACGCCGCATCACAGGGAACTTTGACTGGGCAAAGTCGGGCAGATTCTCGTCCTTCACCACACCTGCCGAAGGATACCATGGCCTCATCTACTCGGAAGCATTTGGCAAAGCTGCGTACGGCATCAAATTGCGACTTGAGGTCCGTTCAAGAATCTCCCAGCTACCAAACAATTCCTCACAGCTCTACATATGCGCTCTACAGCTTCTCCGAGACCTCGGCCCAGCACTCAACCCCTTCGGTGCCTTCTTATTGCTTCAAGGCCTGGAGACGCTCAGTCTTAGGGGACAGAGACACAGTGACAATGCTCTTGCCCTAGCTCAGTATGTCATATGTTCTAACTCAACCAAAGACTAACATGTCCTACTTAAGATGGTTAGTGAAGCACCCTCTCATCTCGTGGGTGTCCTATCTCGGCCTCGAATCACACGAATCGCATGCGCTGGCAAAGAAGCTGCTCCGCCCGAACACCTTTGGTGGTGTGTTAAGTTTTGGCGTGAAGGGTGACATGGCGAAGGCGAGCAGGGTTGTTGACGGTCTCAAACTAGCAAGTAATCTTGCTAATGTTGGTGTGTGCTATGCTTTCAGTGCTCTATCTTGTAAAGTAACTGTACTTTCCATTGCGGTTGTAGGTGACGCAAAGACACTAGTCATCCACCCTGCGACGACAACGCATCAACAGTTGAGCGAGGAGGAACAGTTGTTGTCTGGTGTGACGCCGGATCTCATTCGGGTAGAATGCCTCCAGATCAGAAGCACTGTATCCACTGATGCGTTTCATAGGTATCGGTCGGCATCGAAGCTATAGCTGATATCATCGCAGACTTTGAGGCTGCATTGAATATGGTCCTTACAGAAAACAAGCAATGACTCACTTTTTCGCGCTTATAGATTTTGATAATGGTCTCTCCTGCATGAGAGTTTGTTCATCATGGAGCCCATGAAGGTGGAAAGACTCTGATATTTCAAAGCCTGCCGCTTGAAGAATAAAGCTGATTTTGGAAAATATCAATGTTTTTTTTTGCGTGTTCTGTTTCCCTGTTCGTTCAGATCCTACGAGAACAGTTCTCTAGAATGAACCCTCCCTTTGGCTCTGGGATATACAGCCCATCACGGTGCCGCAGGCTTATTAAAGGATGTTACCTTTTGCTACGGAATTCTGCACTAGTTTGTGAACATCCATCAACAGGACTTAGGTACCAAACCAGTGGCCAATTGTCTGATCATTGAATGTTTGAACATCGAACCTTTTTGGCATGCTTAATTTACGTTACGCTGGCACCAATCCCTCGCTGGGAGGGCAACTTCAAATGCCAATCAATGTAATGGTGTTGATTGCTCGCATGAATACTGATAATGGATCTCATCGAATGAATGCCCTTACGAGTTAGAGAACATGGGAAGCAGCAAACGAGTCCATCCACATGTATCTCAGAAGGGTAACAAAATTGCGGGCCGCTCCTGCTTCGATGTATCGAATAAGAGTGATCATCTCTCCCCTTCATCAGGGGTCTTTACATCCACTGGTTCTCTCCGTGGCAAATGAGCGTTTGCACTGAACGTTGGCTCAGATAGATTTCGTGATGGCAAGCTGTGACTGCGTGGTGTGCATTTATACGTCCTTGGGAGATAGTATATACTCGTCCCGTAATAAGTTGGCCGAACCCGCAACGGGCCGTGATTCAGACGTCCTAACATTTTTTAGTTGAACATCGAGATTCGAAAGCTTGCGCAATTGTGTGGAACGCCGGAATAGACGCCTAGCTTTAGTACATCAAACAGCTCTTCCAGGACTTGGGCAGAGCAAGAAACCTTGTTTGAACATTGGAGACAGGAGAAATCGTCCACTTTCCGATGAGCGACGTTTCTAAAACCGGCTCGAGGCTCTGATAGTTCCACCGACGTTGGATCCTAGCGTGCCTGCCCCAATTTACGCCAAGCACTACATACACTGTGGAGCACCACGAACAAACCACGAATCCCCGCAGAATCGGCGCAGATCCCCGCTTGCGCAGGCGACGTGCAGTTGCCAACGACTACATAGTTCGAATCCTGCGAGTTTCGACCCTCGCCCTGTCTCTCTCTCTTATTAGGACCTACACATGAAGAAAACGCTTTGTGTCCGTTTGTCCGGGGTGCGATAGTCAAGAGCAGATGTCCTCATTTGCCCGCTGACGATAGGCACGCCCCACGCCCCAGCACGAGCGTTTCTGGTTCTCATCAAGGGTTCTTAAGGAGTCATCCACCGACCTTCTCGGATGGAAAGTAGGCGTTTGTACTGATGTCAACTGTCTGGTGCCACTTGGTCTGAACGTTGACAGATTCATGATTGCGTGGGAGTGCATAGCGAGCCCATATTTATACGTCCTTGAGAGATAGCACGAAGGGAGATTTGTCGATTCATCATCACTCTACCCGTCTCCTGTCATCATGGCCGAGAAAAACAGATTCCACAAGTATATCGTCCTCGCTGCTGTCGTCGTTACTATGCTCATCCAATTCCCCCCCCACCAGAGAACCCGAGTTTGAGACTCTCCAGCTCCATGCTGGTCAGATCCCCGACGCCACCCATCGCGCGAGGGCGCCGCCGATCTATGCGTCCGCAGGCTTCATCTTCAAGGACTCTGCTGTGGGTCATACCTAGCGCCCCTATCTCTGCGTTTTGATTCTTCCATTCTACAGCATGGGGCGTCGCTATTCGAGCTCAAGTACGCTATCCCTTCCTTTTGACCGTGTGCTGTCCCCTTGGCTGTCAATGACGACGATCGCAGGGCCCAAGCACATATGTATTCTCGTCTCAGCAACCCTACTTGTGTATGTATGGACGTTGTGGTTGCCGATCGGGTGTCGCCGATTTACTTGAATTGCAGGAAGTGTTTGAGAACCGAATGATCGCGCTGGAAGGTGGTGTCAATGCTGTTGCCGTCGCGTCTGGGCAATCTGCGCAGTTTTTGGCTATTCTTAATATTGCTAGTGCAGGAGATAACATCGTGGCACCGTAAGTTGGTATGGATCTCATCGTTTTGAAAGCATTATATGTTACTGAAAATTGGACTCACTTGCAGGTCTTTTCTGTATGGGGGCGTGAGTTCTGTCCACCGTCCTTTTTGAGTGAGATGATAATTCAATTCATCTAGACATACAATCAGTTCAAAGTGACATTTAAACTGATGGGCATCGGCATCAACTGGGTCGTTGGAAATGAGCCTGATGCGTATGCAGCGGCCATTGACGAGAGGACCAAAGCTGTTTATGTGGAAACCATCTCAAATCCTAAATTTACCTTGGTCGATATTCCAGCCATAGCCAAGGTTCGTGTTCAACTTGGCATTGGCATATTGTCTGTTGAAATATTAGGGTAGATAGCCCATGTTCATGGTCTTCCTCTTATGGTCGACAACACATTTGGAATGGGAGGTATAGCCAGCATTTATCTTCGACCTCCCGGACAAGAACAATGACTCGGAATTCTTTGTCATTTCAGGATATCTCATCAAACCCATTTCCCTCGGTGCGGACATCGTCGGTATGCGGCCTTCGTATTCAAGGAACGACCAATTGAACTCAACCACTTTTGTGATTAGTGTCCAGCGCGACAAAATGGCTCGGTGGACACGGAAACACCATTGGCGGCATCATCATCGACTCTGGTCAGTCCTGTCTGTTTCCTATGTGCACATCCTCTTTACACAAATATTTTTGAAATATGATAGGTAATTTTGACTGGACCAAATCGGGCAAATTCCCGGCTTTCACCACGCCTGCACCGGCGTACCATGGAGTTCTGTACTCTGAGATGTTTGGCAATCAGGCGTACGCCATCAAATTACGCGTTGAGGTTTGTCCGAAGCACGAGACGTCGACCTCAGGTCTTTGCTGAGACCGCTCCTGTAGCTTCTCCGTGATCTGGGTCCCGCGCTCAATCCATTCGGAGCCTTTATGATTCTTCAAGGTCTCGAGACGCTCAGCCTTCGTGCGCAGCGGCATTGTGATAATGCGCTTGCGCTAGCCAAGTACGTCGCCAGCGCGTTCATTGTGGAAACGTACAAAACTGAAACTTGAAAACCACAACGCCTAGATGGTTAGAAACTCACCCGTTCGTCTCTTGGGTCTCTTACATTGGTCTACCACCCCATGAATCCCATGAACTAGCGAAGAAGCTTCTGCGCCCGAACGCGTACAGCGGTATGCTGACATTCGGTGTGAAGGGCGGCGATGTGAAGCGGATTGGCAGGGTTGTTGACAACCTCAAGTTAGCGGCCAATCTCGCGAACTTTGGTGCGTTCATTTCATTCTGTATCCCGGGCATAGCTCATAGGTGGTTTTTAGGGGATGCGAAGACATTAGTCGTGCACCCTGCGACTACCACACAATCCCAGCTGACGGAAGAGGAGCAGCTTCTGTCTGGTGTGCCGCCTGATCTGATTCGGGTGCGATTGGTATTTTCATCTTTGTTGTGTTTCTTTTACCGGATATTTTATTGCAGGTGTCTGTGGGGATTGAGCATATTTCTGACATCATTGCGGATTTCGAGGCAGCGTTGAACATCGTTATGAACGAGGATCAACCAACGAAGGCATAAACGGATGTAAATGGGTATTGTGAGGAATGTATCGTATTACGACGCCTCGCGTAGCTATGGATGTGATGTGTTGATAGAGTCAAAAGGTGTACTTATATTCGTAGCAGATCTACAAAGATGAGAACAAATTCTTGGTGAAGCGGCCTTCATCTCACGACCTCGCCTTCGCCCCGCCCAGGACCTCCACAACTTCATTCTGTTTTGCCAAGTCCAGCGCGCTCTTCCCGAAGATATCCTTGATCTGCGGATTAGCACCCCTCCAATAACAACTGCATAGCCCCGAACCGCCTGTTCATTGCGGCTTCATGCAACGCGGTCCCGAGCCCTAACTTTCTCTCTGAATCCTCGTACTCCGGAACCTCATTCAGGTCGACCCCTGTACCTAGAGGATGCTCGATCATATCCGTCCTGCCGTGGTACGCCGCCACCTTGAGCGTGTTCGTGTTCTTCAGCTTTTGCTCCGTGGTCCAGCAGTTCATCCACCACCTCGGTATCCGAGGTGATGACGGCTAGGTCGAGGACGGAGCGCATTTCCGAGCCGTTGATGTTCGGGTCGGCAGCGCAGGCGAGGAGGTAGGAGACCACAGGGTGAGTATGCCGCCAACGTGCTCGAGTGGTGATTTGATGTCCCAGCCAGTGTCAAGGATAGCTCCGAGGACGGGCGTCGTGGCGGAGAGGGAGGGGGAGGGGGAGAAGGCTGCTTCAAGGGTGTATGGGTCGATGTAGACGCCGTTCTGGAAGGGGGTGAGGGTGGACGGGTGTCCATGTCTGGCGGCGAGGGGGTGAGGAGACTTGGCTGGATTTCCATTGTTCGGATGTGCGCCCACCCATCGAGCAATACCGTGACCAAACATATGTAAACCTCCATCACAAAGAACACTCTCTTTCTATGGTCCATTGAACAATAAACGTATCATTTTGACGCGGACACAGGGTTTTCGCTTGCCAGCCAAGTTGTCAAACTATGTACTGTGGACAATTTCGGAACCGAGGCATCCTATCCTTTTGGCAATCCCCCACCAACGCAATCCATCCGGAACTATGTCACTGTGTCATGCGCGCAATACGTGATACCCATGGAAGGCCATGCTAATCCGAGTCGGTGACTTCCAAGGGCCGTTCATACACTAATAGCTGATGCGGGTCATTAGGAGAAATCGCGCGAGTGATGGAATGCGGGCATCCCACAGACTTTTTTGCCAACGCATGGATGTATTCTCGGCAGGAAACTCGCTTTGTCCATAAAAAAATATACTCAAGTGGACGCAAAGTTGCATGGAAGTGATCATTATAGGGGCATGGCAGTGAGGGGGCTTGAAGCTTGAAGCATATGCGTCCTCTACGCCTCTTGGTATGATTCCAAAAGTCAAAGGAGGATCGACGACTATGCCAAAACGCCCTGCATGTTGAATGCTAATGTGGGCCCCGCAGCAATATTTCACTTGACTATCACTCACGAGAACCATGGCCAGAAGTTACGCCCGGGTTGCCCGAGCCGATTGATCCTCGCAATCGATGATTGATATGTAGCATCAAACTCCGAAATGTGGGCAAGGAGGAGGATCCATCGTATGACTTCGGTACGAGTACTGGTTACCGCTTGTCAGTACTTCCAGATACCTTCTCCACCAACATACAAGTACTGACATTTTTCGATAGGTGGATGGTGCCTGCCAAGATAGTTGGAACGCGTGGAATTTCCGTCATGACCAGGATGTTCAGTGTGTCTGGCCCTGGCCCTCAATGCCACCCGATAACCTCCTGTGGGTTCTTCCTGATATGGTTCCTTCCTTGCCCCCACCATGACGAAGATCGATGACTCCTATCTGCTTCTCCGACGTTGAGCCGTCGCTCAGGCTGATTGCTTGCACTCGAACACTCGTGATTTATTCAGAAATATTTCGTTGCAGTGAGTCTATTCTTCTTTGATTTGATCAGAAGAGATCAAAAGCCGCTGCTGATGTGTATGATGTAAAGGCTTCAGCAGGTTTCTATCGTCCTTGAAAAAGCTTCTCGTTTACCCCCAATATTTCTGTCAACAAATTCTCAGTCTGTATAGCCGTGGATTGACTACCTGTTGATACTGAAGCACCTTATTGCCAAAGGGGAATCTTTCACACGGCGTAATAATGACCATATACAGATATAGGGCTATCCGCCAATATGACTTCCGGATAGAATGCATTGAGAGGGCACTTCCTCGACCACATGGGTCGTGCTCGTTGCATGTGTCTCTTCACCTTCTCGTGTCGATTTCCTCGCGTCAAGGTATAGGTATAAAGGCCATCGTCCAGGCTCCCAAATCCTCAAGCTCTCAGTTTAGCTTGCCCTTGGTTCATCAACGGTCGACTGCCATGCGTTTCTTCACCGCTGTTTTTGCTGCTGTTACCCTCGCCCTTCCGGCCTTCGCGTCCCCGGTCACTCCCCTTCAGGACGTCAGGAAGTTCCCTGGCGCAACCACTGGCAAGTATATCGTCAAGGTCAAAGAATCCGCCTCCAAGTCGGGCGTTTTGGCTAAGCTGAACGCCAAGGCGAGCGTCACGCACGATTGGGACATCCTTCATGGCTTTGCTGGTACCTTAGAATACATGTTTTCTCCTCCTGACTTTCCTGTGCTGATCGATTTTATCTCAAGGTCACCTCGACACTGAATCTCTCAACACTCTTCGGGCCTCTCCTGATGTTGAGTTCATCGAAGAGGATGGCATCATGCACATCTCCACCACTCAGTTCGTGATTCTTTTCCCAGCTAGTGAAGAATTCAACGTCTGACATGACTTCAGGACCAACGCCCCCTGGGGTCTTGCCCGCATCAACTCAATCTCCAGCCTCTCTGGTAGTGACAGGTTGGATATACACCTATATTTTGAAACCCTGTTGACTCATTAGGACCAGCGCGCTCACCTTCAATTACACATATGATGTCTCAGCGGGATCAGGCGTTGATATTTACATCGTCGGTATGTGACACGCGCTATCAATCATATTTTGCCGACAGATTTTTCCAGATACTGGTGTTCTGACTACTCATGTATGTGTCCAAATTTCCATCAGGGAGACGATAATAATACATGTTACTGAAGACTCAATTCGGCGGACGTGCTCGATGGGGGGCGACCTTCGGAGGATACCGGTCAGTTTTGTTTTTTCAAAAACTGCCTGTTTCCGAACGCCACTGATCGCGGCAATAGCAATGCCGATGGAAACGGACACGGCACTCATTGCGCGTACGTCTACTGAAGTCTGCGTTTTGTGACTGAGTTTAATAATGGTCATTTTAGGGGGACCGCCGCTGGCAGTCAATTTGGTGTCGCCAAGGTAAAAGGTTTTCATTGACTGCCAACTTGAATGGAATCCTACCCACATGAACCAACAGATGGCGAGCATTATCGCTGTCAAGGTACTCAGTGACCAAGGGTAAGATAAATTTGTTCTGAGCTGGTAAACTCAATGTCTTTCTCCGTTGGTCGTTAGATCTGGCTCTGTCTCCGATATGTGAGATGTCGTACCATCGTGAACTGTCCTCGTTGGCTGACTGAGTGTTCAAAGTGTCTCCGGATTAAACTGGATTAGCATTGCAGCATTGGCCTCCGGTCGTCCTTCAGTCGCCTCTATGTCTCTCGGTGGTGGCGCTTCTATTTCATTGGACAGTGCTGCCAACAATGTAAATCAACAAGCTCACTATGAAAGTTCTCTGGCGTTCTCATCCTTCTTTCCATAGCTCACGGCCAAGGGTGTCCATGTGGTGGTCTGTAGTCCGATGTCGCTTTTACTTTCGTTACATGAAATTTACGAGCCATCTCTCGTAACAGGTTGCCGCAGGAAACGATAACATTGATGCCCGTTTAACCTCCCCCGCCCGTGCCTCCGGCGTCATCGCCGTCGGCGCGTCCAGCATCGATGATTCCAGGGCCGCCTTCTCCAACTACGGTCCCGTCGTCGGCATCTTCGCTCCCGGCCAGAACATCATCAGCTCCTGGATCGGCAGCAACACCGCCACCAACGAGATATCTGGCACTTCGATGGTAACTCTACAAGCTCCCTTGAACTGCAATCTGGGCCAAGGCTGATTAACCTCTCCTCGTCCAGGCTACTCCCCATATCTCTGGTCTCATTGCCTACCTGATCGGGAAGGGAAGCAATGTCTATCCGCCTACCATGAGGATCAAGCTCCAGAGCTCGGCTCTCAGAGGCGCCCTCTCTGACATCCGTACGTGACTTGTCTTTCATTCAGAGAAAACGGCATCCTTATATGCTGCTGGAAATATAGCATTTGGCACGGTCAACTATTTGGCACACAACGCCTAAACTACCCCGATGGAGGGATTGTCTATCTTGTCATTCATCAGGTCGGGGGCTGAGAATGATTTTTTTTCGTATGTATCGGTCATCGCGAGAATATACAGACGTTTCGTCGCTCTTTCTTTGGGTTCGGTCCCAACCTCAACAAATGCTCCCAGGTAAAGAAACCATCAGCAATCTTCGAAATTAGAGGAAAGAGAGGGACAAACGCGTGGTATCGTGCAATGGTATGTTGGAGCGCGACTTCGTCTTCCTGGTTATCAATTACCCCAAATGATCCTTGGCGGATGATCGATGACCTGTCGTTCACATTGTGGATGAGCGATCATGGACCCAATTCAGGGCCGGCGAGGAGACGCACGGCGCCAACCAGATCCACGGAAATCATATATTCATTCGTGTAAGCGGAGAAGACTCTGCCAGCCCTGTAAAGAGGTACTGGTATAGTTATACCCTGCAGAAGACGCATAGTCACAGAAGAGGCATCTTTTTCCTTGAAAAGTTTGTAGAGGTTGATAAAGACATCTGCAGCCTCGGATTGGGTTTTCTCGTCCTTGAAGCCCAACTTTTGTGCGACACCAATGGCAACATCTCTGGTGAGACCAGTCGCAAATTCGATTGGTGTAGTGATGATGGCACCATACCATCGTCACGGTTCTTCTCTTATGTTTTACGCAGTTCTGAGCTTCGGCCCAGAGCATTCCACCGAGCCTTGTCAAATGTGAATGTCATCCGACCTCGTTCGTCGCGGAGGGCGGTGGCTTCATGAGGGCGCGGTGGCAGATTTCAAGATTGTATCCTTGATCAAATTGGCAAGAGCAACCAACGTCTGAATAGACGTTGGGATCGCGGGCAAATGACACCAAACTTCTTCTATAGACAGCCACTGCCCGTGCCGTCCACGTAGGCTATGAGGCGACGGCACACCAAACGTACTTAAGAGGCGTTCGAGACTTCTTCACGAGAAATGCCACGCGTCACTCACTGTCAAAACATGATGAAAGGAAGTCTGCTGTGGAGTAATTCCAGTAATTCACGTCTGTTTCCTGCAAAGACCTGCACTAGATTGAAAAGGAAGTCATCTGTTCAAGGGGGGAACCTTCTTCTTTCAAAAGTTTAGAATGACTTACCCCTATCTCGGGTCTGGGAACTGCGGAAGGCAACATTTCGGTGCGGAATTCTTGCAAGGCATGAAGAAGTGCTAAAGTGTCCTTTGAGCCCAGCGCCGGTAACGAGAGGGGGGCTAGTACGCCTCTCCTCTACGCAAAAGGTCAATCAGAACGTGGAGGATCTTCAAGTTCAGGACCGTTCCCGTGAGATGCTTGCGCTCTGTAGGATGGAGACGCGTCCGAACCCATGCCAAGTTCCTGGTTGATGGTAAATAGACTCGGATAGATATATCGAATAACATGCTCGTATAGAGTCAGGAACAGTTCACACATTGAGTAGAATATGAGATGGTTAATAGGCTTGCCTCGGAGCCCTCGACGTCCGTAGAAGATTCACTTCAACCTCCTCCACAGCCGCCGCCACAACCTCCACCTCCTCCGCAACCTCCGCCTCCGCCACACCCTCCGCCTCCTCCACAACCACCACCACCTAGCCATTCGAGATGAGATCAATTGGACATACGACCAAAAAGATGATTTACCAGAGCCACAAGCCGCGCCCCCCGTCCCACAAGCACCTGCGCCCTGTACCAACACATATTATTGAGTCCTCTGGCAGAAATTTCAATCCTCCTAGAATCTTACCGCAGCACATGCCCCAGCACCAAGGCCCCCGCCATCAACAACATTCCCAGCATACCCGACGCACCCCCCTACGAACGATCCGAAATACAGCGGCACAGGAATCAAAAAGGGTGTTTCGTATGCACACGATCTATTCGCATACGTGGACTTGATCTTTCCACGGCGCGCCAGTGTGGCATCCCGCTCTTGGCGCTTCTTGATCTTGCCGAGCCGGCGTTTTTGGCTCAAGGTGGCGAGGGGGCCATGGTGAAATGCATAGACGGCGTTGTGATCACTGGGATGTGTTGCAGCGAAGAGATCCTCTCGCGGTGGGGGTACAAGATAAGACGGTGTGGGTTGATAAGAGCTCACGAGTCGAGAGAGTCTCTGCCCGATGGTCTCCCCTGGTAGTGGACAACCGCAGTGCGTGTATTGCACATCGAAGCGGTCCTGTGAGAAATGAGATTATAATGATTTGGCGTATACAGGATAATTCATGTCACCTTCCATGCTCGACATGTAATATCGAATGCCGATGACAATGCTGATTCCTCCACTTTATCGTCACTTGGGACATCCAACTCCATTGGATACAGTTCAAGATGGTGAAGAGAGAACTCACTGATCAATGTGCCGCCTAACATAAGTCATACAGTCGTCGTCGTAAGTCGAGCCCATAAGCTGATGAGTATGCCAAGCAAGGTCAATGTCGAGGGTAGGGACGAAGAAAGACGTCGGCGACGAAGACATGAGGTCAAGGAACCTTGATGATTCCGTTAGTAAAGTCGGAATAGAAACGGAAAAAAGGACAAACGCGTGGTATCTAGCGATGGCGTGTTGAAGTGCGACTTCGTCATCTTGGTTATCAAAATAACCTGGCTCTGTCCAGCGTAAATCGGACATCTTTTTCACAAATGATCCTTGACGAATAACCTGAAGTTTAGGTTTACAAGTTAGTGTATGTAGAATATGCTAGACAAGAGACGCACAGCGCCAACCAGATCCACGGAAAACACGTAATCATTAGTATAAGCAGATAAGACTCTGCCAACTCTGCCAGGGGATGCGGTTTTCAGCACGAGAAACCCTAAGAAACCAATAAAACACATACAATTTACTTTCGTTATTTACAATCGAAATTGCAGCTCGGACCCTGGCAGGTGACCACTGAGCTTTACCCAATATAGAGGTCACCCAATACTCTTGGGATGCGAAACTGCCTGGCTTTCGTAAAAGGGAGGATCTTAAGAATGCACCCTTTTTGAAATTGGCACGGTTGACGTCTGAGGTAGATTGAGCTGTATGAAGTGTACCTCTATTGAAGTCAATGAGTGATCTCGAAAGCGGAAATCTCAGAAAAAGGAGCAGCATACGCCAGGGGACGAGTCCCAACCGCATCATCGACGAACTTGCGGATCCCAAGGGCAGGCTTGTCGAACGAGAGTTGACAGGGGGCATTGGAGCAGGTTGCAGAGAATTTCTCTTGTAAGTATCCCGTGCCTGTGCCGTTCATATAAGCTGTGGGCGAAGGTAGGATCTTTCACTGAAACGTTCACTTCTATGCAAAGGGATATACTCACACACTGTCACCCGCGAGCAGCACTTCGGGCAGCGCAGTGTCTTTGCTGGGTTGCGTAACGCATCATCCAAAGGGTCGAATAGACGCGATGTCTTCCGGGTCCAAGCATCTACCCGAGCTTTCGAGGGCAGAGGTTGCAGAAGATCCTGCATGTCAGATGCCTTGAAAAGACATGACGAACTTCAGTGTGGGCCTCGTATTTAGTAGTGAGGCCTACAAGAGAAGTGGAGAAAAGCTTGTCAATTCGAGAAAGGACACCCAAAACCGGTATACGCGTGCAGTCCTCAGCATACCATCTTGTTAAGGACCGGATGTTAGATTTGACAAATATGAGGTAAGAATGAAGACACACGCGGGATTGAGCATGTAGGAGTGCCAGACCTAGGGAACGATTTACGAGATGCTTCGTTATGATGGAGGCACGTCACTCACCATCAAAACATCGAGAGGTGGCAGAAAATCTTTCGCAGAATAACTCACATCCCTTTCTTCCAACGAAGCACACCAAATCGAGAAGCTTCAAAATTCTTTCTTTCAGACCTTCGCGTATATTTTCGCGGACCAAAAAACACTCACCGGTCCACTGCGAGCCCTACAAACCACGTCCATCGAAGATCTTTACCAGTGGGGACCTCCAGGGGCAGTATATCCGCCGTAGCATTCTCGACTTGTGACCGCAGTGTGGCAAAGGCATTGAGGAGCGCAAGATGTCCTTTGAGTTGAGCGCTGGTGACAAGAGGGGCCGTCGTACGCCTCTGCCCTATTTTGAAGGTCACTGGGAAGGAGTAATTTGGTGGAGCATCTTCTGGAGAACTTTCGGCGGGCGCTTGTGCTCTGTAGGAAGGAGGCGCGTCTGAGTCCATGTGTTTCGGGACGTTTGGGTGAGCAACGAGTTTCTCGTACGACTTTATATATCGTCCGAGATCACATTGTTGCCAAACTCTGTATGAATGCTGTGGACGTGAAGATGTAGTAATAGGGAGCACTGCCTTGAACGATTAATTATAATATTCAGATCCGATCATTACAAAATGGCCCTGCATAACGGAGTCTGTACTAAGCAATACATGCATATAAAGCCA
This sequence comes from Entoloma clypeatum, assembly GCA_963565915.1. NCBI lineage: Eukaryota > Fungi > Basidiomycota > Agaricomycetes > Agaricales > Entolomataceae > Entoloma > Entoloma clypeatum. Next base: position 2,257,331 of record OY751495.1, read on the forward strand.
GGATGTCTGCAAGTACTGGGGGATACAGGCTCACATTGTTTATGAAAGGATGCCAGGCATCTCAGGACCTTGCGAGTAAACTGGTGAAGTATAGTTTCCAGGTGGGAAGAGCAGGAACAAAGGTACGGCTGTACGACGATTTTTTCTGGTATCTAGCTCATTCATTTAACTAACACAATATACAACATATCGGGCCATTCGCGGCACATCACACTCCCGCAAGTACTGTAACTCGCTTGTCAGGCTGCACATGCTGCACATTTTTGCCCAGTGTGGCTTGTGGTCTGGGACCCCAAAAGCCTCAGAAATGGAAAGAACCAAATCACTGACAGACAAAGCAAATTTTTATGGTTGTCCAATGCGCTGCGCACACAGGACAAAATGCAAACTTTGGCCTCTGCAAATGATAATGAGAAAGGGTTTGTAAAGTAAAATTTTGTGAACAAGACTTTGGCTGCACAGAAAGAAAACCTTTCTTTGCACCAAAAAATAATGCAATACTTTGAATTGTTGAATGAATTCCACTCCTATAGATCTTTCATCTATAGCGTCATGTGCTCAATCCCATGATGTACACAAATAAGTAGACTAGTATATAAGACTGTCCTTATTCTCTGTGCAATATAACGCTCTTACCGAGTAACCCCCACCTGCAAACACCTCTCAAGGTTAGTAGTAGGTTTCACCTCTATCATAGGATACACGTTCCGTAGTGCGTAGCATAGAGTATACTAGGACTGCAAGATGACACACCCACCATGATAACCTCCGGTGTTGATGTGATTGTATGCTGTTCCAACAGGTTATGAGCCCTGAGACTCGCCATTGTGCTCATCGCTGGAAGTCTTAGTAGACTCGATGCCGCTACATCACGAACACGATATTGAACAGCATGCCTTGCAGACGCAGAGGAAGCCTGGTTAATGATACTCACATTGAAGCGAAGAGGGTTGAGATGTTTGAAGAAGAGTGGGCGATGATAGAACTACTGGGATTAGCTCTGTTGTACTACACTACTTACATGCAGTACTTTATAGGTATGGGAATGTGCACAGACCAACTACGAGCTAGTAACACTATTGGCTAGAACATGATGGAACATTTCTGGTACACAGCATCAAGGCTGTGGTGCGCAGCATTCTGAGTCAAAGAGATGACTCAGAGATCTAGAACAAGTCTAGATTGTTCTATGTTTAGAACACTTCATGTGGTCAGGCCACATGGTAAAACACATAATCGTAGTCACATGATTGACTGTCGATACATCCATACTTGAATGTTCAACACACCCCCACAAGTGAGATCCCATAAGGGTTCAATACTTGTATAAGAAGATATTCAAATCTTTAACTTATGGACGGTAGTCGAGACTTCATTTGCTCAGACTAAATGGGTGTCTTGCTGTGTCGTATAAGCATACACTGTCATTTAAAGTCTGTATCAGAGACCATAATATCCAATCAATTCTTAGATGGATATGTTCTCATCAGATATAGAGTCTGAGATCAAAGGGATCATCAAAAGGATCAGAAGAATCACTTCTGAGAGAGATGGGATGGCACGATAAACATGCGGCCATGATGGCGCTAGAAGCAGCCAGTGTAGCACTTGAAGCAGCTACTGTTTGAGAACATTGTTGGTGTCAACAACGATTGCGAGCAATGCCCAGCAAGATCTGTCAACTACCAAACTCAGAGGTGACAGTGTCAAGCGCTCTTGAGTCGTTCTCAAAGGGGTTTTCTCAAGTAATTATTGATTTAATTACTTTGTACCACTAACTACTTTTACTTCTTCTCCGACGTCTTATCGTCGGTGGTCGTGGCAGTGTTATTGCCAGAGGATGATGAAGAAGCAGCGGCGGCGCCAGCTGCAGTAGTGGTGGTGGTGGTGGTGGTTGTGGTCGAGGCAACATGCGCCAAATGGTCAGCATGTGCGAAGCGAGTGTAAAAGGTGGTAGAAAAGTAGGCGAAAAATGCCATGGTAGCCTGCTCTTAAACTCGATTTGAGGAGCATATTTGACGCTTTGCCTATCTCGCACGGACCATGCTGAGTCAGATGTTTAGTCTGATTGCATCAGCAAACCACGTAATAGTTTTATTGTCATTTCGGACTTGATCAATGGTTGACGTTTTGATATTTATGATGTATAGATTGGCAAGCAGGCCGTTAATAAGTCAGGTAGATGTAACTCATTTAAGAGCTTGTTAGACTCAATCTATATCGTTCAAATAGTCATTTAAACCAATTGATAGGATCATGCATAGCATGACGTAAGCTTGGTATAGCTTATTTATACTCTGGAAGTTGCTTCGAAGACCGCTAACAACCATAGATGAGGCATGCCATCAATCTTGAGTATGTAATATTATCACGGCAGCACAAAGGCGCGCTTATAGATAATATCTTCTCAGTCGAGTGTATCACTCTAGACTTAGGACGTGGATGAACTATATAGGTTCAAATCCACTGTGGGGTCTAGTTTAGTGTCATAGAGGACATTGAGATTGCTCAAAGATATCCTATAATATCTGAGCATTGTTTGCAAAGTATAATTGTGGCTCAAGCAACTTATGGATTAATCCAATTTAGGGTTTGATAGAGATTGGTAGATCTCCCCCTGAAATGGTATTTCCATAAACAGATTTATAGGCGATTAGATAATCAAGCCAACTGTTTTTGTGCAAGTACTTATTGCAATTATAGTCAAGTGTTTGACTTGCAATTGTTGTTCTTTTGTATGTGGTGATACATGTGTTTTGAACATCCAATTTTATGTTCAGAGGTCATTAGAATACCATTCTTAGACGTTAACACAGATTGACTATGATTCGTTGCATGATACAACAATAACACATTTGGGATGGGGAATATTTGGTTTGTGACAAACAAAGATGGCAAACCCAAAAAGGGTGCACAATGCAGTGTTTTATATCCAAGTCATTGATGCAGCCGATGAGGCGTGGATCAGGTGACCTAGCACGCTGGTTTAATGCCGAGCGGCTGTGATGATCACGAGCTTAGCTCAGCAGGTTCATCATCCTCAGGGGCGGTGATGCTGGCAGCCCTGGGAGTCCTTTTGGTACCTGGTAACAGTGACCATGGATATGTCCAAATATTCAAAGTGTATTAATACTTTGATGCGTTCATGCAATCAATAGTAATCTTGTATACCAAGAACTATTTTATATGCAATTTAATGCATATTAGTAAGCAATCAATTGAGATGCTTCTTCAAGTAATCAAGAGTGATTGCTTGGAATAGAAACCCGACAATAGTCTTTTAGGACTAATGGATCAATTCATATGACAGTCTTGGTTATCCAAATATCATTGTTTTGGACAACATGTCATTTTATCTTTTGAGTAAGATAGATCCTTGTTCAAGATGTTGCAGATTTAATGGGTAAATCACTTTACATCCTATAGAGTGTTGTATGCAAAACAATTGCATGAGATAAAATCAATCAATGCAAAGTTCGCAAGAATGCAAGTTCAATTAAGAATTGCTCTTTTTCTCCATATTCTCCCCCTTTTCCAGTCAAGTGTGGAATTGTTTCATGCTGAAACGACATAAATCATTTGCTTGGTAAATGACATATGAACTGAAACAGTGCAGAACTTGGCTGGGAAACCAATAATTCATGCGAAAAGGGTGTGAATCGCTGATCTGAGATAGCTAGTCTCAGGCGATCATTCCAGTTCCATTTGTAAGCAATTTTATTGCATGATTCCATGACTAATCCATTTTTGCAAATAGAGTGTCACAAGGACCCTATTCTAATTTCACAATGGAAATTATTTCCCATGCAATAATGGAGAGCGTTAAGATAAGGAGCATACATGGTTGCTCAACTCAATCTTGTGCTACTTTGTGCAACAGTTGTTGCGGAAAGAGTGAAGGAACAAGGTTGGTTGGTTAGACCAATCTTGAATTGATGAATGAAGGGTGTTTTAAGACTCTTCTATCTCGTGGATAATGAAGTGTATAACAACATTATCAAAATGCTTAGAAGCATTTATTTATCCAATTAATCATGCATTTACAGACAGAGGCGTGATTTTGGCATGTCTCTTTAGCAATGATGTAACATGGAATTTAAATCCAAAGGTAAGGAGTAAAGACGCAGCAAAAGACAAATTAATGACTTGCGCGTTCTTTCAAACAAGCTTAAAAGCACAACTTCAAAAAAGGGGTCGGGGATAGTAACTCAATTAAGAGTTCTTTTGACACCCAATTAGATATGTGCTTTTATATGCTTTTTCCTTTAATAGTAGGCAGCTTGAAAGCGCACTGACTATCTGGATTATTCCATGATTGGATATAAGTTATTTGAACATTAAAAATGCGAAATGCATTTTTGAAGCTCTCTTAGTATTTCTTTCATGGACATGTCACAAACAGCATTTATTGCAACAGTGAAAGAAAATACAAATCATTTTATGTAATGATATGCTGATTCAAGGTCCAAGCGGGAAACACTGTGTCGTAATCCTCAACAGGTGGATCCTCATTTTGTTCTGTTGTGACGGCGTTCCCAGGGGCGGCGATGCCAGTGGCTGTAAGGGCAACCACTTTCACTTTTCACTTTTCCTTCACTTTCTTCCTTTCCTTTCTATTCCACCATCTCCGACGTCCTCCGATCGTATCTGCTGTCTCCGACATCTTATCCGCCTCTCCGCATCCGACGACTCCGCCCCCATCCGCTACTCCGCACGTCGGATCGCAGGTACTATCACTCATCTTGTTTCCATTCATCCTTCATCGCTACTCCCGATCATTGCTCATCATTCATGCGTCTCGTTTTATCTCTTATTTCATATCTCATTTTACTATTTATCGCAGCTAGCTTGCAGGGGAATCCTTAGAACTTTCTCTTTGGATCTCCCTTGCAAGGTATGTGTTGTATTACTTATTAGACTGCTCAATCTAAACTTTGGATCTCCCTTGAAAGTATCTGAGTTTGAGTCTTGGATCGTAAGGTCGCCCTTACAGTAGAAAGTTCTCTTTTAATTGAACCGGGTCCGATTGCATCGTTGTCACAATTCCGCGCTTCGGAGCAGCTTCGTCCGCGTCCGACTCCGATACATCTCACACCCCTTCCAGTTCTTCTAACTACCTCTCCGTAACTGGTGATTCTGCTCCGCGCATAGTAATGGACGACCCCAATCGCCTTGAACAGCTCGAGCACGAGTTCCAGGAACAACGTCAAACTCTCGCTGATATCTCGACTCAACTTGACCAACTCCTCCTCGCCTTCAACGCAATTCCTGCCCCAGCTCCGCCACCTATCCCCGCACCTGCTATTATACCCGCTCCGCTCGCTCCGGCCAATCCGGGCATGCATTGAGCAAAACCTGCCAATCCGTCGGACTTCGATGGATCACGCGCAAAGGGCTGGACCTTTCTAAATTCCTGTGAATTGTTTATGGGGCTGGCTCCGGAACAGTTCGCAGACGACCATGCTAAAATTTATTGGGCTTTATCTTTCATGAAGAGTGGACATGCAGCACGCTTTGCGGATCGCATTATCCGACAGGAGTGGAGGACCGGTGCTCCGCCTTATCGGACTTGGGTGGACTTCCGCGCAGTCTTTACAGCGGAGTTCACTCCAAAGAATGAGGAACAGGACGCGAGACTGATCCTCGAAGGAGAATCCTATTATCAAGGTCAACGGGATGTTGAGACCTATATTGATGAGTTCAAAGACTACATTGACAAAGCGGGCTATCAGGAGGATACCAACATCGTACTCAAATTCCGCCATGGTCTCCGTTCCGACATTCAGAACAAGATTGCCACCCTGACCCACGGACGACCTGCGGATGACAATCCCGATGAGTGGTACTCTGCAGCACGAGTCAATGACGACAATAGGATTGACAACAAAGCCTTCAAAGCCACTGCTCCGACCCGTACCTCCGCCTTCCGCAATGTTGTCGGACCAAGAGTACCTGGCACCTCAGTATTCCCTTGCCCCTACATTCCATTCACTCCGCACACAGCTCCGCTTGCATCCGCATCCGCTCCGCTGACAAGGGACCCCAATGCAATGGACATTGATACTTCACGCGTCAAAGGCAAGAATGCCAATGCATGCTTCCGATGTAACAAAACGGGTCACTTTAGTCGTGAATGCCCCCTTCGCTTTGATGTTCGCTTCATGACAACGGAGGAGCAGGACGAGTTTGTTATGGAACAACTCGTGGTCAAGGATGCAGCGGAAGGCAACTCCGTTCTGCCCACGGAGTCTGCGGAGTCGGAGGGAGGACAGGAGGATTTTCCTCCCCACAGCGAGTGAACAGTGCGCCCTTGTTGTCTGCTAAAAATCGTTATGCTGCCTTATTTATGGAACAATATGATCCTATACCCTCCATCTCTAAGCCTGCAAATGATCCCATAGTCGCACCCAACTCCGCAAATCCCATCCGCCTTCGCCTCTCTAAATGGGAGCGTCGGCTTCCAAAACAATATGTCCTCGCCTCCGCTCACTCCGACAATTCTATTGAACTAGACATAGTTCTTGAAACTACCGACACCAAAGACTCACTATCACAAAAGGCCTTACTCGACAGCGGGGCAACAGGGTCATTTATTGAACGCACTCTGGTCGAGAAACATTGACTCTCTACTCGAAAACTACAACGCGCAATTCCGGTATACAACATTGACGGAACTCCAAACGAGGCCGGAGCAATAACGGAGGTGTTGGATGTAGTGCTCCGCTACTGGGATCACTCGGAACGGACCCAGCTTGCAGTCACAAGTTTGGGAAAACAAGAAATCGTGTTAGGCTTCACTTGGCTCAAGGAACACAACCCCGAGGTAGATTGGACATCAGGGGAAGTGAAGATGAGCCGGTGTCCTGCACGATGTCGGACATGCCACAAGGAGGCAGCCCAAGAGCGGAAGGAGCGGAAGTTTGAACAAGTCCGCATCCGAGCCTGTCGGATGGGTTCCACTCCGACATCCGGTCTAGAGGAGGAGGCTCCACGTGGCCCATGGGTGGAGGATGTCACAGAAGGAGAGGAAGCGGAGGAGTTAGCGGATAACGATGAGGAAGAGGATGAGTTTGAGGAGGGAGACCGCCTTTTTGTCGGAACAGTACCCGCGGAGGCGGAGTTCATCCGTGCTTCATCCAATATCTCGCAACGTCTATCGGAGGCCTTCCTCAGTAACCAAAAACCTAAATCTTTCCGCGACTCTGTACCAGACCACTTGTTTGACTTCGAAGACGTATTCTCAAAGACCTCTTTTGACATCTTACCGGAAGAGCGGACTTGGGACCACGCCATTGAACTTGTTCCGGATGCCTCTCCGGCAGGGTGTAAGGTATATCCGCTTGCTCCGAACGAACAGAAGGAACTCGACGCGTTTTTGGAGGAAAACCTTGCAACTGGTCGGATCCGCCCTTCCAAGTCTCCGATGGCATCTCCGGTATTCTACATCAAGAAGAAGGATGGCTCGCTTCGTCTTGTACAAGACTACCGGTCACTCAATTCCAAAACTATCAAAAACAAGTATCCGCTTCCGCTCATATCCAAACTGATCAATAAACTTCAACGCGCTCAATACTTCACCAAGCTCGACATCCGCTGGGGCTACAACAATGTGCGGATAAAACCCGGAGACGAGTGGAAGGCCGCTTTCGGACCAATCGCGGACTCTATGAACCGTTGGCGATGTTCTTCGGCCTCACTAATAGTCCATCCACATTCCAGACTATGATGAACGAGATCTTTCAGGACCTTATCACTGAAGGTGTAGTCTGTGTTTACCTCGACGACATACTCATCTTCACGGAGACCCTTGCGGAGCATCGAAGAGTCACACGGATTGTACTGGAACGACTTCGCGAACACAAACTCTATCTAAAACCTGAGAAATGCGAGTTTGAACAAACGCGCATTGAATACCTAGGCCTTATTATTGAACAAGGACACATAGAGATGGATCCGGTGAAGGTAGCGGGGGTCGCAGAGTGGCCTGCTCCGACAAACGTCTGAGAAGTACAGTCCTTTCTGGGATTCACTAACTTCTATCGCCGTTTTATTGAAGGGTTTTCGGACATCGCGCGCCCTCTTTTCGAGCTCACAAAGAAAGGGCACCTCTGGTCTTGGAGGGAGGGAGAAGTGTCCGCATTTGCGGAGTTGAAGCGGAGGATTACATCCACTCTGATCCTGGTCTTAGCTGATCATGGAAAGAAGTGGTGGATAGAAGCGGATAGCTCGGACTTTGCAACCGGAGCAGTACTGTCCCAACCAACAGAGGACGGTAAGTGGCACCCTGTCGCATTCTATTCCAAAAGCCTTAGTCCAGTGGAACGCAACTACGAGATCTATGACAAGGAGATGTTGGCAGTGGTCCGCGCATTGGAGGAATGGAGGCACTTCCTTGAAGGAGCGGAGAAGACAGTGGAGATTTGGACGGACCACAAAAATCTTGAGTACTTCATGACAGCTCAAAAACTAAATTGACGACAGGCTAGATGGTCCTTATACCTCGCTCGTTTCGATTTCAAAATGCACCATCGACCTGGCAAGTCAATGGGCAAGTCCGACACTTTGTCCCGACGAGCGGACCACGGAGACGGATTGCGGGACAACGAAAACATCATCCTTCTGCGACCAGAATTGTTTGCAGTGCGAGCAATGCGGGGGGTAACTGTTCAAGGGGAAGAACGCGACGTCCTCCGCCAGGTCCGACAGGGAATCCGAGAGGGGTTACTGGAAGATAGTGTGGCGGAGGTTGTCAAATCCCTTCCGTCCGTCGGAGTGGGGTCCGTCCGTAGTGCGGAGTGGAGGCAAGCGGAAGGTTTGCTCTACTTCAGGGATCGTATCTATGTTCCTAACAATCCCCAACTGCGTCATCGGATCCTCACACAACACCATGACACTCCGGTGGCCGGACATCCTGGACGGTGGAAAACCTTGGAACTGGTGTCGCGCAATTACTGGTGGCCGCACATGTCCTGTTTAATAGGTCAATATTGCAAGACATGCGACCCTTGCCTCCGCACCAAGGTCCGACGCACTCCGCCCTCTGGAGAGCTCAATCCGCTACCGGTCCCCACGGAGCGATGGCAAGTAACCAGTGTTGACTTCATTACTGAACTACCAGAAGCCCATGGCTACGACGCTATCATGGTCGTAGTGGACTCAGTAGGGAAGCGGGGACACTTCATTCCGATGCACTCCGACATCTCCGCACTTGGGACTGCACGCTCCTATGTTCAAAATGTCTGGAAACTCCACGGACTACCGGAGGCCATTGTCTCTGACCGAGGACCACAGTTTGTCGCCAAGTTCACGCGTGAACTATACAGGCTGCTTAACATTAAGGTTGCTGCCTCGACAGCCTACCATCTGCAGTCGGACGGACAGACGGAGCGGGTCAATCAAGGATTAGAACAATACCTTCGCCTATTCATCAATGAATGTCAAGACGATTGGGACGAATGGCTTCCAATGGCTGAATTTGCATACAACAACCATGTTCACGCATCGACACATCAAACTCCATTCTACATTGACACCGGCCGCCATCCGTGCATGGGATTTGAACCTCGCGAGAAGCGGACGGAGATCGAGGCGGTAGCAGATTTCAGCCAGCGGATGAAGTCCGCTCTAGAGGAGGCTCGCGCAGCACTGACAAAGGCAAAAGATGACATGGCGCGATACTACAACCAGCATCGGAGCACCACTCCGACATTCCGCCTGGGGGACAAGGTCTTTTTAGACTCATCAGACCTCAAAACCACCCGACCCACAAAAAAGCTTGCACATCGATACGTAGGCCCTTTCCCAGTGGTCCGACCTGTCGGAACACATGCCTATGAACTTCACCTTCCCCCTTCCATGTCCCGTGTTCACCCAGTATTCCATGTCGTCAAACTTTCACTAGTTCCCGATGACCCTTTCCGACGCCAAGTCCGCTCTCCTCCGCCTCCGACGGTAGTCGGAGAAGAATTAGAGTACGATGTTGAAAACCTCTTGGACAGCCGACTGCATTGAGGCAAGCTTCAATTCTTGGTCAAATGGAAGGGATATGGCTATGAAGAGAATTCCTGGGAAGCAGAAGACAATGTCCACGCTCCGCGCCTAGTCCGCGACTTCTACCAACGTCATCCGGGAGCTCCACGGCGGATCACCGCCGCGATATTCGACTCGTTTCGCCTGACACGTCGAGACGCCGTGCCTTGAAGGGGGGGTGATGTAAGGGCAACCACTTTCACTTTTCACTTTTCCTTCACTTTCTTCCTTTCCTTTCTATTCCACCATCTCCGACATCCTCCGATCGTATTCGCTGTCTCCGACATCTTATCCGCCTCTCCGCATCCGACGACTCCGCCCCCATCTGCTACTCCGCACGTCGGATCGCAGGTACTATCATTCATCTTGTTTCCATTCATCCTTCATCGCTACTCCCGATCATTGCTCATCATTCATGCGTCTCATTTTATCTCTTATTTCATATCTCATTTTACTATTTATCGCAGCTAGCTTGCAGGGGAATCCTTAGAACTTTCTCTTTGGATCTCCCTTGCAAGGTATGTGTTGTATTACTTATTAGACTGCTCAATCTAAACTTTGGATCTCCCTTGCAAGTATCTGAGTTTGAGTCTTGGATCATAAGGTCGCCCTTACAGTGGCCCTGGGGGCATTAAACACTATTCCGTTATAACTGCCATGATAGGGCTCAACGAAATGTGAATGGGCTCGAGTTCTCTCCCATAGATTCTGAGACGGATTATGAAATCTGTCACATGTTTTCGGCTGAGGATCATAGGTTATCCCTATGCCATTTAGGTAATCCCCCAGTGAAAAGTCAGAAGCATGGTTTGGATGATGATGATTGTATTTTTCAACAATCAATTCTCGAACCTTGAAGTAGGTGAGATCATCATTATAGAGAAGAATCTCTGTGGCATAGTCATCCCAATCAGGAGATGGGAGCGAAGATAGTAACATTAGGGCGCGCATCAACTGAGAAATAGAATGATGTGTGCCTAGGTGATCATAGATCTTATCGAGATAATCAACCTCGATCGCAGGGTGTTGCTTCATTGAAAGTTTGAAGGACAATGCGGCATGGACATCCGACAGAACTGTTGTGTAGACAGCTCGTCCAAATCTATTCTTTAACTCGAACCAGGTCTCATAAGACGTGTTCCTGGTGAGTTTAATTGATGGATCGACGCGCAGTCAAATATTGGCTAGAGCCAATTGATCCCTAATGTTCCATCCTCTGACTAAAGTTGCGGCTTTCTGCTTAGGTGCGGCGGACCCTAAGGGTCCTTTTTCAATGCCAGCAACGATCTGCCACAAACCTTGAGATCTGAGGTACGAACACATGGTGTTCGACCACTCAAGGTAGTTGGAGCCGTCAAGAACGGGAACAGCAATCAAAGTATTGATTGAGGACATGTTTGATCTGTTTTAAAAAACAGTCGTCAGCAAAATATCAAGAACAATTTAAACCAATTAAGGTATTGTCTGAATTTGTTGACACATGTCAGAGAGCTTTGTAATAGCTTTTATTAATGTGACTAGAGGTCACAATGCTGTGGTAATTATTAAAGATGGTCGCCTATAGTTCAGGCAATTGCTCCATCTTTATTACTCTGGATGTAACCTTGGGTGTAATACCAGGTGTGATTCTCCTTTCTTCATCATCACTATGATTGAAGGGGGATGGTAAGTCCCCTGTTCGAGCCCTCCAGATGTTACTTGGGCGTGGCACCCAGGGATCCTAGAGTCATAGTTCAATGAGTGAAGAGAATATAGATGAGGATGCATACTGCTTTTTTCTTTCCACATTTGCGAGTACAGACATGGCATGCATGCCGTCCATATCGCAACTGCGTGACTTTCACCTTCCGAATGTGTGGTGTGACCATGCAATTCAGAGTACAGAGGTGTTGTCTGTGGAAACCGTCATCACACTGAATAACGCGGATGTCACGGTGTGACCAATGGTTTGCTTGGATGAAACCATAGTGAAAGCAGATGCAAGATCCTTTCATCTAGGAACAATTTTAAGTCAGCATCAAATCTGAGATCGTGCAACCATAAAAATGGGAAGTCCCTGAGGCAACCCGAAAAGGGTGCTTTTATCAGGTACAGGGTGCAATGGATCAAGATTGATCGATGAAAAAGGTTCAAGGAACAGAAAGTTCCTGAGAATCGTGATGTCCGAACGTCAGCACATCGAGATATACTCGATTTGGTTTATAAAACCATAAACTCATTCTAAGGGCATTGATTAGATCAAATGCTGATAACTGCGAGAAAGTCTTGCTTCTCAAGCTGGCGTCATCACCTCCACTTCCAGGTATATCTATATGTCAATGCTCAAAACAAGTAAAAACTTGGAGCGACAGATAACTGTATAGTGTTTGGCCTTTGAAAGGTTTCTGCTTTTGACAGGACATGTCACAGCATGTGAAATGTAGACTGCTGCTGTGAGCAAGCTCAGCAAGCGTTTGTCATACATATTGCACATAAGTAGTGGCAGCAGCCGAAGAGGCGCACAGCACACTAGCTATACAAAAATTGTCCAAATATAGACATAGGCCGTAAAGGCGCTAGTCTAAATCAAGGACTAGAGCGCTGGCAGCAGCTGCGAGCAAGCTCAGCAGATCTGACACTGTTAAGACCAGAGGCGATCACATGCGACGAGCGCGATGCATCCAGCACTCCAGAGCGCTCAATAGCCTTGGACATCAGAACTAGGTGCAGCCGAAAAACGGCGCTCACTAGTCTGGAACCCCCAAGTATCAAAAACAGATAACTAACTTAAACTAGCTTATGCTACTAGTTTAAAGAGGACAGACGGCGGCAGCCTGAAAGGCACGCATGTCATCGCTCACTGGTCAAGGACCAGGTTAGTATCGTACAGGCATAGTAGTCGCAGCAGCTCCGTTAGAGCGCGCAAACTACTCTAGGACTTAGAGGGATAAACCCAAGCCTAGGGGCTATCCGGGGCCCATAACCTATTGAACAGCATGCCTTGCAGATGCAGAGGAAGCCTGGTTAATGATACTCACATTGAAGCAAAGGGGGTTGAGATGTTTGAAGAAGAGTGGGCAATGATAGAACTACTGGGATTAGCTCTGTTGTACTACACTACTTACATGCAGTACTTTATAGGTATGGGAATGTGCACAGACCAACTATGAGCTAGTAACGCTATTGGCTAGAACATAATGGAACATTTCTGGTACACAGCATCAAGGCTGTGGTGCGCAGCATTCTGAGTCAAAGAGATGACTCAGAGATCTAGAACAAGTCTATAGTGCAGTGCGCCTTACAGCCGCCACTTTTGGACAGCGGCGGAATTGCCCAGCAAAAAAAATTCAAATTTGTCATGGGAAGAGCGGGGGCCGCAACAAGGGGTTGGATATCCTACAGTAATTTGCAATAGAAAAATACCGTTTTTAAACCTCCCTACGCTATGCCGTTGTCCATGAAAGCACAGAGAGCTGCTGCTGCGAGAGCCCGGGCTGCAAAATCCCAGAGGGAAACAGTTGACGTTCTCAAAATCGCTTCCGAGTCAGCAAATCAGCAATCCGAATCAGATGAAGGTCACGATTTGGATATTGAGTGTACTGGCTGTGCCGGACGCACTTGCATCAGTATCCGTTGAGACCATCCGGAAATGGGAGCATAGGATGAAAAGATGGATGGAGGCATATCGGGGTGGACTGGATGCGAAACAGGCTCAAATCCAGGTCAAAGCATTCAGTTCACGGCGCTACACATCGCACAGAAGGGTTCCAGAGCGGGTCGCAGCCCAATTTGACATGTAATTACCTTGTTTGGTACTAGGCGGCGGAATCGACCACCCCAAAAACAAGAACTTCCACAGTTTTGAGTATTTTGACAAACCGTTTTAGGGTTTTGTTCCTCTCATCAAAACAAGCATTTTGGCTAAAGGACTAAGAAATCTGACTTTTTTTTCAGGAGGAATTTGGTTGTACAAAAGTAGCGGCTTTAAGGCGCACTGCACCATAGATTGTTCTATGTTTAGAACACTTCATGTGGTTAGGCCACATGGTAAAACACATGATCGTAGTCATGTGATTGACTGTCAATATATCCATACTTGAATGTTCAACACACGATTGATCAAGTGCACCTCGATCTCTACATACAACATTAATGATTATGTGGATGTTTAATCCCACATCATTGTGTAGCGCGATGAGCTAGCAGATCCGGGTGATAATACCCTGATGATCGTGATGCCCATCTGTCTCCATACATGTGTCTACCAGTTAACTCTGTGTATGACGTTAAACATGGAATTAGTGGTGCCGGAAGGTAAGGTGGAGGTACTGTACCTCGAGGTAGATATTTTTCAAACTCAGTCCACCTTGAGGTCCTGCAAAGTTACCTTGGAGGTGCCTTGAGTTGAGCGTGATAGATCACATAATCACCCAAACATAGAAACAGACATCATTGTCAGTCGCCGAGTGGGTGAACACAAACAAAAGCTGGGGTCCGAGCAAGCACAGAAGGGATCTCCCATAAAAAAAAAAAGCAAAGAATGGAGAAATCCATCAAATTCGACTGTATTTAAAGGCTACATTGGATTTTCATACTAAATGATCCAAGTCGCGTCACATCGCAAAAACCACCCAAGTTCGTGACCTGGAGAGTATGGTGCAAATAACGGCGGCCAAAAGTCAATGTTTTGATGGTAATGAATGTTAGAGGACACACCAACGACATGGTTGTGGCAGAAAAAGAAGATTTGCTGGCAGTCGAAGATGAGAGTCGAACAAAGAGGGATAGACACAAGCTTTAAATTTAAAGTTTGGTCTACCAAAAAGAGACATGCCTCAAGGCAACTCAATTCAAGACAAGCCGACATCACCTCGAGCTGCCAAATATGGCAATGACTGGAGGCGAGGCACACCTCACCTCCAAGTTACCTTCACCTCCCAGCATCACTATGTGGAATAGGGGTCTGATGGACCCTAGTGGAGTAAAACACATGTTGCTGTGTCCCTGTTTTATCTAAGATCCAGCAATTTGACATGTGACTGATGCATTCTATTTCCAGTCTTTTGCGCTCTCACCCTTCGCATCAAAACATGTCTTCTTTTGATTACAAATCCGCTGTCGTCAAGATGACTGGCTCTAACTGGAAGGAGTGGAGCGATAAGATGACAGGGTTTTTACAGTTTGAAGGGACCTGGATGCTTGTATCCTGTTATGCGTAACAAACCGTTCCAAGGTTCGGGCAGAGTATGCAGGAAGATGGAAAGGCGAAGAGCAATGTGATTGCTAAATCTAAGGAATCTAGCTATAGTACAAAGGGTTTATATAGGTACTGACTATAGGCGATAGCATATGAGTCAGTGCTGCGCAAGGCAGTGTATCTGAGTAAGATAACTGCGGAAGGCAGTGCGTCTGAGTAAGACGACTGCGGAATGAGTCAGACAGCTGCGGAAAGCGAGTCAGCGCGGGAGCGAAGTATACTAAAGGAAATAAAGTATAATACGATATGTGTAAGCGGGGGCCGATGAGTAAAAGTGAAAAAGTAAGCATATACGTCCGTAGTCGTTAGTCCGTAACATGTTCCCCTCCTCAAGGTCTGTGTCCTCACAGACTACCTACTCCCATCCATCGTTGCCATTTGGATCGGCCCAGGCAGGGTCAACTCGGTTACCCCAATCCTTTATCAGTTCATCGTTTACCGCCGTGGCAAACTCTAAACCTCGAACGGCGAGGCGAAGGCGTCGGTTCTCGACAGCCAGGGTGTTGGTATAGTTTTTGAGGATGAGTTTCTCCTCAGCGGTGGGGGCGGTTGGCAAATCGGAAAGGGTATGAAGGCGGATATGCATCTGCCGGTGAAGGATGTCGGCAACGGAGGTTTCGAGCGCATGGATCTGGTCGCGCATGGAGAGCGCTTCGCCGATGAGGGTGGTGATGGTGGGATTGATATCGGAAGCATCGGTGGAGGCGGCGGTGATGTTGGACATGGCAGAAATGATGTTTGAAAGGTATAAGAAGAACGGCGTGTTGGGCGAGAAGAGTTGGAGCGGGGAACTCGATGTAACAGAAGTCGATGTGGAAAATGGCTCAAAGTTTATTCTTTTATCGTGGACGCGATGGATTTTGCCGATGAAAGTCTCGGATCAAGTCTTGAGCGTTCTGAACATTAGTCCGAGGTTCCCACGTGTTCTCTTCTGGGCCATACCCTTCCCATTGGACGAGGTACTGGATCTTTCCGCGGAATTTTCGAGAGTCCAGGATCGTGGAGACATGGTATTCTTCTCGTCCTTCGACGATGATCGGATCAGGGGCTGGCTTCTTTTTCTGAATGGCATACTTCGGGGTTTCGTATGGCGATAACAGGGTTTTGTTGAACACAGGGTGGATCATTTTCCAGGTTTTGGGAAGATCAAGACGGTATGCGCTAGCTCCTTTCTTCTCTAGGACTTTGAACGGTCCGTGTCGGAGGGCGTCAAGTTTCTTTGAGGGACGATCAGTCCTGATGTTAGTCCCTTCCAGCCACACCTTGTCTCCGATGCGGTAATCCCGAGACGGGCTTCGTCGTGTGTCAACTGTCTTCTTCATCTGATCCTGTGCCTGTTTTAGTGCTGCGTTGGCTTCTTCTCGTGCCTGTTTGAGTTTTTTCAAGAAGTCGTTTGCTGCCGGATTGGTGTCTTCCAACACAAGTTCTCCCTTCCAAGGATGCAGACCGTAGTTGAGATAGAATGGTGTGTACTTTGTCGCTTGATGTTCTTTGTCATTGTACTGGAATTCTGCGATTGCGATCCATTCCGCCCAATCATCTTGTAGATGGTTGACAAAGTTTCGTAAGAACACCTCGGTTTCCTGATGCGATCGTTCGGCCTGTCCATCAGTCTGTGGATGGTACGCAGTGGACAGATTTCTTTTGATCCCTAACATGCGGCAAAGTATCTCCATAAACTTCGCGGCGAACTGCGGTCCCCTATCGCTGATGATTTTCTTGGGAATTCCATGAAGTTTCCATATCTGGTCCCGATAGATCTTGGCTAATCCTTCAGCCGATAGTTCCACGGTTGTCGGGATGAGATGAAGCATCTTTGAATGTCTGTCCGTGATGACCAGAATTGCGTTCTTCCCATCAGATTCTGGTATCGGTCCTACGACGTCAATCCCTATATCTTCCCATGGTTGACTTGGCGCGGCGTTAGGGTGCAGAGGGGCGTGTCTCCTTTGGCGGCTGATCTTGTTGCGTTGACAGGTGTCACAACCTTTCACATACTTCTTTACGTCATGTAGGATGGTGGGCCACCAGTAGGTGCGAGTGAGAAGTTCATGCGTTCGATACTGTCCTGGATGTCCTGCCACTGGTGCGTCGTGCGCTTCAAACATCAGTTCTTGGCGCAATTGTGGGTCTGGTGGAACATAGACTCGTTCTCCTGCGTAGGTGATGCCATTTTCCTGCTGGTACCAGTGAGGATTCTTCTTCAGACCCTGGGCTACTTCTGTTTCCATGCGATTCGAGGCCTTGATGCGTACGATCCATGGGTTTTCGATGGTTGTGATGTTTCCGATTTTGATGGAATCAGATGTTTCACCCCCTTCAAAGAATTGTTCCTCCGTGAACATCTCCATTTGTATCACATCTTCTGATTCCAATCGTTTCAAAAATAGCCCCTCCTTGAGCATTTGGTCGCTGTCCTGCGGCTCGAGTTCCGTCTCATACCAGGGTAAACGTGACAGGATGTCTGCTTTCGCGTTTGTCTTCCCAGGTACATGTCGCAATTCGAAGTCATAGTCTTGTAGCTTCATCTTCCAGCGCCTCTGTCGTTGGTTTAGGTCCTGAGGACGCCGGAAATACTCCAGGTTTTTGTGATCGGTTAAGATCTCGAAACGTTCCTTGGCTTCAAGTAGATAATGTCGCCAGTCCTTCAGTGCTTCCATGACTGCCAAGAGTTCCTTGTCATAGATCTCGTAATTCTGTTCGGCCGCGGACATGGTCCGCGACAAGAACGCGATAGGATGCCACTTGTCGTCTTGTTTCTGTGAGAGTACCGCTCCAATTGCATAACCCGATGCATCGGTTTCAACCCTGAACTGTCCGTCCGGTTTGGGCAATGCCAAGACTGGTGCTGTCGTGATTGCCCGTATGAGACCTTCAAATGCTTCTTGCGCCGCTGGTCCCCATGTGAATGCTGTATTTCCCGTAAGTGTCGTGAGTGGCTTTGCGATGTTTGAGTATCCTTCAATGAAGCGTCGATAAAAATTGGCAAATCCCAGGAATCTCTGGACTTCCTTTTTTGATGTGGGTACTCGCCAGTTCCGGATTGTGTCCACCTTTTCAGTTTCCATCTCGACACGTCCTTCACCCACGACATATCCCAATATGGGGCATTTCGTTACTTCCCAAAGACACTTCTTCTCCTTTAGGAACAAGTCATTGTCCGACAGGATCTGCAAGATCTCTTCGGTGTTCCGGGCAAGTTCTTCCTTTGTTTTACCAATAACCACTATGTCATCCATGTAAATCACACAGATGCGCCGACGGATCTGATCCCTGAATAGGCTGGCCATCATCCGAGAGAACGTTCCTGGGGAATTGCAGAGACCGAAAAACATGACCAATGGTTCAAACAATCCTCGGCTGGTCAAGAAGGCGGCTTTCCATTCGTCACCCTTTTTGATCCGCACATTATTGTATCCCCACATGATGTCCATTTTGTTGAAGTAGACTGCGTCCTTCAATACATCCAAGAGGTCGTTGATGCGTGGGAGTGGGAATTTGTCCTTAACCGTGAATTTGTTAACCGTGCGATAGTCCTGTACCAATCGTTTGGAACCGTCTTTCTTGTTAATGAAGAAGCAGGGTGATGCATAAGGTGATTTGGACGGTCGGATCTTTCCGGTTGCCAGGCCTTCGTCGATGAATTCGTCCAGTTCTTCTTGCTCCTTTTGGGTCATAGGGTACGTGTTTCCCCCTAGCTCCTTTGGTGCGTCCGGTGTAAGTTCGATGCCGTGGTCCCATTCCCTTTCCTTTGGGATCTTGTCAAAGTTTTCTTTTTCAAAAAGATGGGCAAAACGTTCAACATATGAGGGTCGTTTGGTTGTGGGAGGTGGTGTGGGAGTAACTGCTTCCAATATGGGGTCTCCGGGCTTCCATTTCTGATCTGATTTCTTGGGTGCGTCCTTGTCTCGTATTTCCACCATGCGAACCCGATGTTTGCGACCATTAAGGTTAACCCTGAAATCCGAGTGTTTGGTTTGACACGTTGACGGGCATCGGTTGAATGTTACGGCGCCGGTCGTCCAATTGATTGTAGGGTTGTGGTGCACCAACCAATCATGTCCCAAAAGCATATCCGTTCTCCCAATGTCCAATACCATTGCCTCCATGGTTTCCTGGTGTGTTCCCAAGTCCAGCTTGACTTCGGCAAGTTTTTCTGCTTTCTGTTGTCGGTTCGGTGATCCATCCGCATTTAGGATTGATATGGGCTTTATTCCACGTGTGGGAAGGTTCTGTTCACGTACTATTCTGGGATGGATACATGTGCGTTCACATCCGCTATCGACCTCGGGTCGAATGGCCTTTGGTCCTCGTCGTGTTTTGATCTGAGCTTGCAGCTTGATCTCTCGTCGTTTCGGAGGTTTATCTCCCTTGACAATCTTAGTTGACGCAACGGCTCGCTTTGCAGGGATAACATAAGTTATATTGTCTGTAACTGCACCAGGCAAGCGAGTTCGTTTAATGGATAAGGGTCGCGACTTAGCGTCGTTTAATCGGACCCTTCGGGAAAATCCTTCTCATCGGTCTCTATGGTGATGGTTTCATCGTCATCATCGGTATCTCCATCAGACACCTTCCTAATCTTTCCAGAGTTCTTCTTCGGCTTGCGGCAGTTGCGCGCAATATGTCCTTCTTGGTCGCAGTTGAAACATTTACGACCATCTTTCTTCTTTGGGGCTTTGCAGTCTTTGGCAAGGTGACCAAAGCGCTGACAGTTGTAGCAACGGGCTACTCCTGCTTTGTCGATCTCCATGGCTTTGCCTTGACCACCATAAGTGGTACCCGATCCGGTGCGTGTGTCGCCACCCCCTCGGATGACTAATGCATGTCCCTCCATCTGTCGTCCCTTGTTTCGGATCTCCTTTGCGTAATCAGTGTACGTCTTGCCATCGCTAGCCACTTGTTCAGAAATTTTGCGGTTGACGTTCTTTTCCAGGATGTATTTCCCAGTTTCTTCGCCAAGGTTTGACAGCTTCAAGATCTCTTCGAATTCGTCCAAGAATTCGTCGATGGTGCGTTTCTCCTGTTTCAGGACTTCGAGTTTCGCCTTGGCCGCTGCCGACTTGTTGGCAATAGAGAATCGCGTAGCGATGTCATCTGAGAATCCTAACCAGGTGATGTTCTCGCCATCGGTGGCAAGGTCGTCTAATTTGTTGCTGGCCCAGTGTTTACCGGACCCTTCCATCATGCGGGATAACACCGCAAGAATCTTCTGATCGTCGGACAGTCCCTTCTGGAACCTGATGTATAATTTGGTGGCTTTCCACCACTCGTCGAAGGTGTGTCTGTCTTTGAACATCCCAGGATCTTTGATGATCTTGGATGTATCCATTGTTTGTACTGTCGGTGCTTCTGCCATGTCTAGAACCTGCGGAGTAGGAGAGGTGTCGGATTGTTGGGATGAAGATGGGGTTCGGGATATAGGTAGGGGTTGAAAATCAGTCCCTGTTCTAGGCGTCTGTTCGGTATCTGACTGCGCGGAGTCAAAAGTAAATTCGTCAGGGGACTCGTCGGCGGAATCGGTGGCAAAACGTTCGGGGTATTTCCTCTGTAGATCTCTAAGGAATCTCTGTTCCTGCGCGTCTGTTGGTCGCGAGAAGGGGTCAAGTCTCTCGTTTCGTGCCCAACGGTTGTACTCGGTTTGTTGTTCTTCGATGGTGAAGTGGGCGTAGATCTGCTGCTTCGAGTAGGACGTGATGATGTGGCTCTGGGACGTCTCGATGTGAGCGTCCTAATCAATCTTCTGATAACGGTTGTCTGGACACCGATAAACTCTCTGATCTCTGTGATCCGACCTGTCTGAGGTCCTTCTTGAACGCGAAAGCTTTCGAGTTCGTTCTGTCGGGCGTTGTAACGCGCGATCTGGTGTTGCCGAGCAAGATGGATGCTCTCTGCTATCTCGCCGTGGGGGCGATGTTCGTCGTTGTCTAGTTCTTCGTCAAGCACCTGCTGTAGGATGCGACGGATCTCCGATTCGATGTACTGCTGGATAAGCGTAAAATCGATACTGTCTCGAGGACTTAGCTCCTCCTGTCGGGCTTCTGGCGTGCTGAATGGGTTACTGGTGAAGTCTTCAAAGAAGCGCGACGTCTTGACTCGTCTGGTAGTTGCTCTCTTCGCTCTGGGCGAACCTAACGAGATTTAGCAACTTGTTATGCGTAACAAACCGTTCCAAGGTTCGGGCAGAGTATGCAGGAAGATGGAAAGGCGAAGAGCAATGTGATTGCTAAATCTAAGGAATCTAGCTATAGTACAAAGGGTTTATATAGGTACTGACTATAGGCGATAGCATATGAGTCAGTGCTGCGCAAGGCAGTGTATCTGAGTAAGATAACTGCGGAAGGCAGTGCGTCTGAGTAAGACGACTGCGGAATGAGTCAGACAGCTGCGGAAAGCGAGTCAGCGCGGGAGCGAAGTATACTAAAGGAAATAAAGTATAATACGATATGTGTAAGCGGGGGCCGATGAGTAAAAGTGAAAAAGTAAGCATATACGTCCGTAGTCGTTAGTCCGTAACATATCCGGGGACTGGAAACAGCCACTTCGACATCTGAACAATGAAAGGAGTTCCGCGAGTGGAAGAAGAAAGACTTGAAAGCATGTGGTGCAATCATCTTATCTCTGGTGGAATCTGTAAAGCATGAGGTTACAGCGTTCCAGACTTCGAAAGAGGTTTGGGATCAGCTAAAAACTCTCTTTGAGAACAAAGGCCCTGATGAGATGTTCAAGGACTTCACCTTGACTCTTGATTGGCACCTGTCCGGTGGTGACCCCTGTCCAGAATTCTCAAAATTCTGTGATCTCTTGGCACGCCTCGACAGGCACAAGATCCCCTTTGCTCCTAAGTTGCAAGGGATGTTTGCTGTGCACTGTCTACCTCCCAAATAGAAACATCTTGGTTCGCATCTGGCTAGAGAATGGAAGTTGGATACTTTCAAACTTACAGATGTTGAAGATATTGTAACCACAGAGTATATGCGCATACAAGCCAAAGCACAACTTCCGGCTGCCAACAAGATCTCCACTGTCAAGCGGAAAGGACAGGAACTCCGCTGGCG
Source organism: Entoloma clypeatum (assembly GCA_963565915.1). NCBI lineage: Eukaryota > Fungi > Basidiomycota > Agaricomycetes > Agaricales > Entolomataceae > Entoloma > Entoloma clypeatum. The sequence continues at coordinate 2,279,654 of OY751495.1, forward strand.
CAATGGTCCGGGACCAGCTGATGCTTCTGGGTCAAACCAGAATTCTGGCAAACCTCATCAACAGAACAAAGGGAAAGGAAAGGCAAAGGAGACACTGTCGAACAACTCCGGTGATCAAAATAAGAAGCAGCCATTTGTACCCAAAAAGGAAGGGTTGCAGAGTTGGAAAAAGGCCCAGCGTGCCCAAGAGGCCGCTGCTGGCAACACCGCCAGCTGCTCTCATGTTGCCTCGTTGGCAATGACTATGAATCTGCCAAAATTTCCCTTCACCACTGTCACAGGCTCGGGATGTGTCATCCCCCCCCAACAATCTTCTACTCCAACAACTGACCCTCGTCGTCATCCTCCTCTCGAATCGCGGTTGACATCTAGTCCTGCTGAACATATCATGACTGCTGGTGTGAGAAAACTCCTTGATCGCATGACAAACACATCTGCACAATGCTTCACGGGTGCTCTGGTTAATCAACCATCAATGTACCCTGAGATGCAGGTAGTGCGTGATGTTGTCACATCTCTTGGCATTGTGGGAACATCCCAGACCCTCCAAAATATCAATAACATCATATGCCCCGAAGACATTCTGGGGATATATTCGACCCCTGACAATGAGGTAATGGATGAGGCTTCCCTGTTCCTGATAGAACACCAAGATTATGATGCCGATACAGTGATGGACTTTGATAAGGAATATGAGTATGATGAAGATGAACCTGGACTGTCCAAGCGGACATGTTTTAGTTGGGCGGATGAAGTCGATGATGAGCTTTTCGGAGGTTCGTCATGTGATGACCTGAGGTATGTTCTTTTACAAATTTCACATGAGCACACAATGACAGAAGAACACACCCAGATTCATGATGAGTCACTAGAACTGGGTTGTAGTTATTTAAAAACACCTGTTGTTGCTGCCTCCTTCATGGAGGAAATCTATGATTATTTTGCCTCATGTTTGAAATGTAAGAACAAATCCAAAGATACTAATGATGCCGAGTGGATCATGGATTCTGGCGCTAGTATGCACTTCACCGCAGAGATGAGTGACTTTGCAACGTATAAAGAAGAGAAATCTGTCTGTACTGCCCAAACTGCGGGCAAAGCAAAGATCTCTATAAAAGGAAGAGGGACCATGTTTATCACTCACACGATACCATCGCATCAAGGAAAGCCAAGAAGTCTAACAACTTGGCTTTATCCAGTTCTACACATTCTGGAGCTTTCCACTCGCCTCATGTCAATGGGCAAAATTCTTCAAGAATCTGGATTAAATGTCGCTGGCTCAGCTGACAATTCTAGTTTCTTCAAAGATGGAAAGTGTGTACTAAGATGTGAACCTCATTTTCCCAGTTCAACAATATACTGGGTAAATACACGCGTTGAACAAATCACACAGCTAAATGCTAGAAATATTGATGTCTATAAAGCCAATTACAGCATTTGGCAGCAGCGGTTTGCACACCCTGGTAAAGATGTTCTGAAAAAGGCACCCAACACATGTGATGGATTCCCAAGGGATGTCCAATTTCCCCTTAAGGATAAGCCATGCCGTCCCTGCGCAGAAGTGAAGTTGAGATTGAAAAGCTTCCCTCCTTCATCTTCACAAGCTTCCAGACCCTTTGAGTTGCTCCATTCAGACCTCAAAGAGTTTCCTATTGCCTTCTATCACAAATTTAAATACTACACCAGCTTCTTGGATGACTATTCTGGGCACGCTTGGACAGTATTGTTGAAACTCAAATCCGATACCTCTGATGCATTCAAAAAGTGGACAACGCTCATGAAAACCCAGTTTAATGCCCAATTTCGCCGATGGCATTTTGATGGAGGGGGAGAGTTTAAAAAGGAAACTGGGGTAGTAAAATACCTCGAGGATCTTGGAATTTCCGTGGAAATTTCAGCTCCTAATACACCCCAACAAAATGGTCAAGCCAAAAATAACCGCACCATTGTAGAGAAAGCACAGGCGATGTGATTTGCTGCCTGCTTACCACAATCATGGTGGGAGTTTTGTGTTTTACACGCCATGCATGTCTATAATTGCATGCCAATCAAACGACTTTATTGGAAAACACCTTTTGAATCACTAAAAGGGGAAAAACCGGATATATCTGATCTCTGTGTTTTAGGCTGTGCTGCCTATGTTTATATTCCTGAAGAACGCCATGTGAATAAATTAAATCCATGTGCGGAGCTTATGACCTTTATGGGTTTTAAACCAGGAATGAAAGCATATCAGTTTATGACTGATAAAAACAGTATCTTTATTGGTACTACCGCGGTATTCGATAAAACACTCTTTCTGAGGTGTCCAGATATCAAAGTGCCACAACACACACCCATGGGAAATGAGCCTTCCCATGATGAGTCTCAGGATGATGGAAACCCTGATGACGATGTTGATCACCACTTCGGAGACGAAGATGTTCATTATCATTCCCGTCAGTGTAATCAGCTGAGCGGAGATGAATTCTCCGACCTCCCTTCCGCTCCAAATGAAAACCAGCGCGACGGCGCTAATGTACCACCTTCAAATCAGGATGACCCTGAGGTCCAGAACCAGCCGGCGAATTCTCCGCCTGCTGATGTTCCTCAACCATGAAGGAATGCTAACCCACCTTGATGGGAAGGCAACATCTACGGGAAGCAATGGCACCCCGCGCAACAACAACACGACATCAATCGCACATGCTCTTGGCGTGAAGCCATGAATCAAGAGAAACAGCAGCGTGAGCCTTCCCAGCTCCGCAATGTTCCCCAATCATAACAGGAAGAAGCGGAACCTAGTTCCCCCTTAGCCCCTCCTGATGCAGGGCCTAGTGGATCTTCCAGTACTCTTTTATTTTGAAGCCTTCAGGTTGCATCATGTATAACTCTTCCTGGAGTTTCCCATAAAGGAAAGCAGCAGTTACGTCAAGCATGAGAATCACCCAACTCTCAAGCATGGCGGTAGCGAGCATGAGACATACTGTCTCGAATCGAACTATGGAAGAGAATACCTCATCAAAATCGATTCCCTCGATTTGTGAGAACCCTTGTGCAACAAGCCCAGCCTTTTTATGGCTGTCGGTCTTTATGTTGAAGACCCATCGTGATCCGATGGCCTTCCGTCCTGTCGGTAAAGGTGTTAGATCATAGACATCACACCACTTGATGCTATCAAGATCCTTACAGCATGCATCCAACCACTCATCCTAGAGGTTTTTTGGCATTTTGGCAATGTTGCGAAACTTCATCTCCCAGATATCATGGAACTGTGAGAGATTAGATTCAGAGTGAGGAACGGCTGATGCAAGTAGCATGTTCAACTCAGCAATCTGTTTTCGTGTCTCCCCCTCATTTCTGAACTAATCGTTCTAGGTACAAGTTAAAAGCTTTTGGACCTAGCTCCACATCATTCATCATTTCTGTAAGGGCAACCACTTTCACTTTTCACTTTTCCTTCACTTTCTTCCTTTCCTTTCTATTCCACCATCTCCGACGTCCTCCGATCGTATCCGCTGTCTCCGACATCTTATCCGCCTCTCCGCATCCGACGACTCCGCCCCCATCCGCTACTCCGCACGTCGGATCGCAGGTACTATCACTCATCTTGTTTCCATTCATCCTTCATCGCTACTCCCGATCATTGCTCATCATTCATGCGTCTCGTTTTATCTCTTATTTCATATCTCATTTTACTATTTATCGCAGCTAGCTTGCAGGGGAATCCTTAGAACTTTCTCTTTGGATCTCCCTTGCAAGGTATGTGTTGTATTACTTATTAGACTGCTCAATCTAAACTTTGGATCTCCCTTGCAAGTATCTGAGTTTGAGTCTTGGATCGTAAGGTCGCCCTTACAATTTCGTGCAGTAAGCTCTCCGCATCCATATCTTCCAAAGGTTCATCATCAGGAACTTTGGGGTCATTGGGGGCAAAGAACTTCTTGTTTGGCACCTGCATAAGGCAATTTACGGTTTGAAGCAGGCTGGACTTTCATGGTGGCTGTAAGGCAACCACTTTCACTTTTCACTTTTCCTTTCCTTTCTTCCTTCCCTTTCTATTCCACCATCTCCAACGTCCTCCAATCGTATCCGCTGTCTCCAACATCTTATCCACCTCTCCACATCCGACGACTCCGCCCCCATCCGCTACTCCACATGTCGGATCGCAGGTACTATCGTTCATCTTGTTTCCATTCATCCTTCATCGCTACTCCCGATCATTGCTCATCATTCATGTGTCTCGTTTTATCTCTTATTTCATATCTCATTTTACTATTTATCTCGCTAGCTTGCAGGGGAATCCTTAGAACTTTCTCTTCGGATCTCCCTTGCAAGGTGTGTGTTGTATTACTTATCAGACTGCTCAATCTAAACTTCGGATCTCTCTTGCAAGTATCTGAGTTCAAGTCTTGGATCGTAAGGTCGCCCTTACAGTGGCATGCCATGGAGAAATCCATAAAGAAACTAGGTTTCCAAAGGGTCATATCTGACGCTGGAATCTTTGTTTTCTATTCTCTGAATGGAACCATCATACTAGCAATAATCTATGTCGATGATGCAATATTCATGGGACCAGACGTTAAGCTTACAACTTTTAAAAGAGTTGAATTCATGGCCATTTGGGAATCTCATGATCTAGGTGAACCCACTGAATTCTTGAGAATGCGCATCACATATACCAAGAACACAATCATGGTGCCTATTTACAGAAAATAGTAGAGAGATTCGGCATGACAAATGCAACGATCACCAAGACTCCCCTACCTACTGGATACAAGCCGACAGCAAATGCTGGCACTGCCACTGCTGCGCTTTGATCACAATTTCAGCAGATCATAGGGTCTCTGCTATATTTAATGATCAGTACATGACCTGACATTGCCTTTGCTGTGATTATGTTATCACAGTTTTTGGCAAATCCTACCCAGGAACACATTGATAAAGCAAAGTATATAATCCGCTATCTTGTGGACACTTCTGATTACCAACTGACATATTCCAGTGATCAAAATGTGGGCTTACATGCCTACACAGATTCTGACTAGGCATCCGACAAAATAAAGTGTCAAAGCTGCACTGGCTTTTTCCTGAAGCTTGCAGGTGCTTCTGTAGGTTGGACTTGTCGTCTACAAAAAACCATTGCTCACTCATCTACTGAGGCAGAGTACATGGCGATGTCCGATTGCGGCCGCCAAGTAAAATGGGTAATCCAACTCTTCCAGGAGATTGGCTTCCTAATGCGGAATGTCCCGATCTATGCCGACAATCATGGCTCGATCTTTATTGGGAACACCCCTGTGCAGGAATGCCGTACTAAACATATCAATCTAAGATATCATATCATCCGAGAATACATTTCTCGTGGATTGATCACTGTAGAGTACATTGAAGGCAGATCCAATCCCGCGGATATGCTAACTAAAAATCTTAGTCGGGAACTCTTTGAAAGATGTCACCAACATTTAGGCTTGACATCTTCATAATCCGATGTATACACATCGAGGGGGAGTGTTGAACGAATTCCACTCCTATAGATCTTTCATCTATAGCGTCATGTGCTCAATCCCATGATGTACAAATAATGTACAAATAAGTAGACTAGTATATAAGACTGTCCTTATTCTCTGTGCAATATAACGCTCTTACTGAGTAATCCTCACTTGCAAACACCTCTCAAGGTTAGTAGTAGGTTTCACCTCTATCGTAGAATACATGTTCCGTAGTGCGTAGCATAGAGTATACTAGGACTGCAAGACGATACACCCACCGTGATAACCTCTGGTGTTGATGTGATCGTATGCTGTTCCAACATGAATTTGGCTATAATATTCTGAAAGAATTTGGAATCAAAGTAATAAGATATTTTGCTGAGGGGAAAAAACATATTTCTCTGGACAAAAGTTGAAAGAGAAAGTAATGGGAAATTTGTATTCCTCACATTTCATTTAGACATTAAGAATATTTTGGTTTTGCATTTGCCATGTGTTCTGCCAAATGATTATTTTGTCAATTGTTTTCGAAACATATTTTGCATGTGCCAAATCAAATGTTTTCAAATTTCACATGTGCGAAAAATGAAAAAAAAACTTTGGCACATGCAAAATTTGATTTGGCACATGCAAAATATGTTTTGAAAACAATTGACAAAATAATCATTTGGCAGAACACATGGCAAATGCAAAACCAAAATATTCTTAATGTCTAAATGAAATGTGAGGAATACAAATTTCCCATTACTTTCTCTTTCAACTTTTGTCCAGAGAAATATGTTTTTTCCCCTCAGCAAAATATCTTATTACTTTGATTCCAAATTCTTTCAGAATATTATAGCCAAATTCAAAGTATTGCATTATTTTTCGGTGAAAAGAAAGGTTTTCTTGTTCACAAAATTTTACTTTACAAACCCTTTCTCATTATCATTTGCAGAGGCCAAAGTTTGCATTTTGTCTTGTGTGGCTTATATAAATATTATACATTAAGTATAGAAGTACTACTTTTTCTATGTAGAAAAAGTAGTACTTAGTAAAAAGCCAAAAGTGCTAATGTTCCTCTACATTCTTGGTTACATGCTCAGGCTGACATATGTACATACAGTCATTCACTGGCCAGTGAGACACCGAAATGTTTTAGGCATTCGGAATAATTTTTGCAAGACATTCTGCCAAATTCATTTGACCTAAATGATGTGTACTATACTAAAGTACACTTCTTACCACCATATGATAGGCAGAATTGTATTCTTTGCTGAAATATCAGACAATCAGTAGAAATCTCGTTATCACTGTGAAAACCGTCCAGTGAGACAGTCACATCACGGCAGCAATATTCCCCCACCATCTAATCTAATCATCTTTCTCCTCACTCTTGTCATCCCCAGACTCAATAAACGCAGGGTTTGTTGGTCTTTCAATTGGTTTCTCAATCCCCAGTAACTTCGGCCTGGTCCAGCACGGCCTTTGTCCCAATCCTTTCGCTCAATCATGCTTGGCTTCCCAGGCATTGACATGGTGTTCCCGATTGGGAAAGTGTGATGTGACCGATTGTGTCTTGATCTCCTGCCCCTTGTCAAGATTCAGTCTTGAAAAGCATAAACCAGACCCCCTACAGTAGAGTGGTTGCAGATACCAATGTATGATAACTAGCCAAATCCTGATCTCTGAGAAAAAAAAGATTTTCTACAGCAACATCATAAGAACAGGCCCAATTCATGCATTTTTCGGGACTAATGGCGCAACCCAACCAGAATGAATAAAGATTTTGACCCTTCAATCCAATATAACATTCCTATAATGCATAGATTGATGTTACAAAAAACTCCGAGGCAATTGAGCAGGTGGATCGAGAGAAAAAGCCAGGTGTCTCACTGGCTGGTGGTGTCTCACTGGCTGGTGAATGACTGTAATTTCAAATCCAACTAAAGAAAGCCTCATTTGAAAAGGCTTTAAACACAGCGCAATGCCGACAAAGTACCTGGTTGAAGCTTTTGTTCAGATCTTGCATTGTATATCAGGCTCGTCACACACAGCCAGAGATAAGTTGCTTTACTACACAATAAGTAAAATACGAGGTGGTTGATGGCCTGCCTCACTGTGATCAGAGTCCTGGACGACATAGAGGGACCGATTCAGTTCAACCTCCACAACCTCCGCCGCAGCCGCCGCCACAGCCGCCACTTCCTCCACAACCTCCGCCTCCACCACAGCGTCCGCTTCCTCCACAACCACCACCACCTAGCGGCGTTTGAGATGAGATCAAATGGACATACGAACATAAAGGTAATTCACCAGAGCCACAAGCTGCGCCTCCCGTCCCACAAGCACCTGCACCCTGTACCAACACATATTATTGAGTCCTCTGGCAGAAATTTCAATCCTCCTAGAATCTTACCGCAGCACATGCCCCAGCACCAAGGCCCCCGCCATCAATAACATTCCCAGCATACCCGACGCACCCCCCTACGAACGATCCGAAATACAGCGGCACAGGAATCAAAAAGGGTGTTTCGTATGCACACGATCTATTCGCATACGTGGACTTGATCTTTCCACGGCGCGCCAGTGTGGCATCCCGCTCTTGGCGCTTCTTGATCTTGCCGAGCCGGCGTTTTTGGCTCAAGGTGGCGAGGGGGCCATGGTGAAATGCATAGACGGCGTTGTGATCACTGGGATGTGTTGCAGCGAAGAGATCCTCTCGCGGTGGGGGTACAAGATAAGACGGTGTGGTTTGATAAGAGCTCACGAGTCGAGAGAGTTTCTGCCCAATGGTCTCCCCTGGCAGTGGGCAACCGCAGTGCGTGTATTGCACATCGAAGCGGTTCTGTGAGATATTAAGTATGATGATTTGGAGTATACAGGATAATTCATGTCACCTTCCATGCTCGACATGTAATATCGAAGGCCGATGACAATGCTGATTCCTCTACTTTATCGTCACTGGGCAACATCCAACTCGATTAGATGCAGTTCAAGATGGTGAAGAGAGAACTCACTGATCAATGTGCCGCCCAACATAGGTCATGCAATCGTCGTCGTAAGTCGAGCCCATAAGCTGATGAGTATGCCAAGCAAGGTCAATGTCGAGGGTAGGGACGAAGAAAGACGTCGGCGACGAAGACATGAGATCAAGGAACCTTTATGATTCGGTTGGTGCAGTCGGAATAGAAACAGAGGAAAGGACGAACGCGTGGTATCTAGCGATGGCGTGTTGAAGAGCAATTTCGTCGTCTTGGTTATCAAAATATCCTGGTTCGGTCCAGTGTAAATTGGACATCTTTTTCACAAACGACCCTTGACGAATAACCTAGAATTCGTGCTTGTCAACCATGATGTATGTAGATAGGGTACACAAGACGCACAGCGCCAAGCAGATCCACGGAAAATATGTAGTCATTGGTATAGGCAGATAACACTCTGCCAACCCTTCCAGAAGATGCGGTTGTACCACGAAAAACTTCGACAAACCAATAAAACACATACATCTTGCTTTTGTCATATAGGATCGAAATTGCAGCTCGGACCTCGACAGGTGACCACTGAGCTTTATCCAATATAGAGGCCGCCCAATCGCCACGGGTTGGGAAGACACCCGGCTTTTGTAAAAGGGAGGATTTCAAGAATTCACCCTTTGTAAAATTTGCACGGGCGACGTCCGAGGTAGATTGAGCTGTATGAAGTGTACCTCTATTGAAGTCAACGGATCTCGAAACCAGAACTTTCGGAAAAAGGGGCAACATACGCCAGAAAATCAGCTCCGACCACGTCAACGACGAATTTGCGGATCCCGAGGGCAGACTTGCCAAATGAGAGTTGACAGGGGGCATTGGAGCAGGTTGCAGAGAATTTCTCTTGTAAATATCCCGTGCCTGTGCGGTTCATATAAGCTGTTGGGCGAAAGGTAAGACATTTCATTTGAACTGTCATTTCTATGCAAGAGATATACTCACACGCCGTAATTTTCGACCGGCACTTCGGGCAGCGGAGTGCCTTCAGTGGGTTGCATAACACATCATCCAAAGGGTCGAATAGACGCGATGTCTTCCGGGTCCAAGCATCTACCCGAGCTTTCGAGGGCAGAGGTTCTAGAATATCCTTCATGCCAGATGCCTTGAAAAGACATGACGAACTTTAGAAAGAGGGGGCCTCGTACTTAGTAGTGAGGCCTACGAGAGAAGTGGAGAAAAGCTTGTCAATTCGAGAGAGGACACCCAAAACCGGTATACGCGTGCAGTCCTCAGCATACCATCTTGTTGAGGACCGGATGTTAGATTTGACAAATATGAGGTAAGAATGAAGGCAAACGCGGGATTGAGCATGTAGGAGTGCCAGACCTAGGGAACGATTTGCGGGATGCTTCTTCACAAATGGGGGGCAACACTTACCATCAAAACATCGAGAGGTGGCATAAAATCTTGCGCAGTTGAATTACTCACATCCCTTTCTTTCAACGATGTACACCAAATCGAGAAGCTTCATAACCCTATCTTTCAGACCTTCGCGCGTATCTTCACAGACCAAGAACGCTCACCGGTCCACTGCGGCTCCTACAAACCACGTCCATCGGAGATCTTTATCGGTGGGGATCTCTGGGGGCAGGATGTCGGCAGTGGCATTCTCGACTTGTGACCGCAGTGTGGCAAAGGCATGAAGAAGCGCGAGATGTCCTTTGAGTTGAGCGCTGGTGACGAGAGGGGCCGTGGTACGCTTCTGCCCTATCCTGAAGGTCAATGGGAAGGAGTAACTTGGTGGAGCATCTCCTGGAGAACTTTCGGCGGGCGCTTGTGCTCTGTAGGAAGGAGGCGCGTCTGAGTCCATGTGTTTCGGGACGCTTGAGATTGCGGGTGAGCAACAACGGTTCTAGTGCGACTTTATATATCCCATTGCAGCCCGACCCATGTTCAGCGGTGGACGCTGAGGTACGGTAGCAGCACTGCCTTCAGATTCAGATCCAATCATTACAAAATGGCAGGGACCTACTTAGCTATGATCAGTCTACACCTGTGGTAGATACCACCGCAGATGCTGATACTTCGGACTATCAGGTTCACAATGTCCATGATCAATGACCGGCACGCGAGAGATCGCAGCATGGCGCGTCCCCGAAACGTTCTCTGAATCCGTCACTGCGTTCTCTATAACATCATGACAGCCTGGAGTGTGTAAATCCAGTCGACTCGATGACGCGAGGAGCGCTGGGTGTTCGTCTTCGGTGTCGCTTCAGGAATGTATTCCCAGACCCGTAGAGAAGGGGTCTTGACAAGTTCATCCCCTGGGGCAAACTGGCGTTCAAATGGATCTGCGATGGTTGATGATCGAAGAGTGCTTAGCGAAACATCTGCCCTGGAGCTATAGGGGAGCCGTTGGGTATTCACCTGTCAATGTGTCGAAGGCGTAGCAGCTCGCGAGAGGTCGCGTTGGAATGACCATCGATATATTATATAGATACTTACCTTTTATAGGTCCTAGTATCGTTTTCAGGCATGCCGTGTATGATCCGATTCGACTCGGAGTCACTTATCTGACCAAACATGACCACATAGCTACCCTTAAATAGTAGCAGCAGTTGGTCCTGAACATCCCAGTTTGGGGCTGCGCAGTTCCACCTCCTCCCCCACACAACAACAAGCCTCCTTCATTCCTCACAACCATCGATGCGTCGTTTACTCATCGCGTCGCTGCTCGCAGGTCTCGCAGGAAATGCTCTCACTCACAAGACAAGGAATGACAGCCCCGTCAAGCGGCGGAAGACCCTTGGTTTCGGCCCAGAACACCCCCATGCTGTGTTCTACTCAAGTCCTTATCAGATACAGGCCAACGGTTTCATGCCCATGAACCCAAATACGGACCCTTTCGTCGTGGCCGACCGCTTCGCGAAGGACATTCTCACAGGCCAACTCTCACACTCCGTCTCCTATAAAATCCGCAAGGATTCCTATACCGATTCGAATACTGGAGTCAGCCATGTTTACCTGCGTCAAGTGGTCAATGGTATCGAGGTCGCTGATGGGGACATGAATATCAACATTAAGGACGGCATGGTTATCTCGTATGGGTCGTCGGTCAGTGTTCATCCTTTCGTCACGTCATGCAACACGGTATTAACAAGGAAAATTCCAGTTCTACAAGGGACCTGTTCCGACTCCTTTTGAGAACCTTGACCATGAGCTGTTGAGCCACCCGCATAGAGAATATTGCAACATCCTTATCAACGAACTCGAGAGCCGGAATGACCAGACATTCCAAGTCCAAGGCTCCGATGGGCAACAGACCGTCCTTGGAACCCAGCAGAGCTCCGCCCACCTGGAGGAGCTCAGCCACATCGCTCATTCCAATTGCCGCTTCCATGAAGTTCCCTATGAAATCCCTGTGTCGTTCAATTCTGCCAACGATATCGTTGATTTCAGACCGGCCCTTTTGCAGTTCATGATTGCTGCCACCCCCAACGACGAGGTCGTGAGCGACATCTTAAACAACTACGATGCCCATCTCAACGGCATGGTTGAAACCCCGACCCACGATTTCGCCCCTTCTGGAGAGTCGATCGAATTCTTGGTTGACAACGTTCCTGACACCGTCAACCCCGTAAAGGCCAGGATCGCCTACATTCAGGTTCCCAACAAGGAGGGCGATGCAACCCATCTCAATCTCGTTTGGAAGGTCCGTATCGAGCATCTTTCGCCGCTCTAGCCTAACTTTTTCTTTCCAAAACAGTTCGAGGTCGAGATGCAAGACAACTGGTATGAAGCTTCCGTCTCTGCTACCGCTCCTCATCGTATCATCTCGGTTGTCGACTGGGCATCCGATGCTCCTGTTCCATCGGAACCCTCCACGCCGGCGACGTACAACGTCTTTGGCTGGGGGGTCAATGACCCTGCTGTGGGCGACCGCTCGATTAATAAGGAGAACTTTGATTCTCTCGCTTCCCCTGCCGGATGGCATGCGATCCCTTACAGCAAAGACCCAGCATTCCAAGGTGTTCGGGTGGACAAGAAGCTCGGATTTTGGAGGAACACCACCACGACTTGGGGAAACAATGTTTTTGCGCAAGAAAACTGGGAGGGTCAGAATGCATACATCGAGAATTACCGACCAGACGCTGGCCGCGCCAAGTCCTTCAACTATGATTATAACCCCAAGCTCACAAACAAGACCGATGCTTTGGATGAGGCAAAGAAGTATATCAACACCACCATTGCTCAGCTCTTCTACACCACGAACCTGGTTCATGATCTTTACTACCGGTACGCTTCTTTCTGATCTATATAATATCCATTTCATTGATTCAATTGTAGATATGGTTTCGATGAAATTTCTGGCAACTTCCAGCAGCACAACTTCGGCCGTGGTGGCGCCGAGGGTGATGCCGTCATCGCCAATGCCCAGGACGGTTCCGGCTATAACAACGCAAACTTCATGACGCCACCTGATGGTCAGAATGGCCGCATGCGCATGTATCTTTGGAACACTGCCACTCCATACAGAGACGGAGACTTGGAGGCTGGCATTGTCATCCATGAGTTGAGCCATGGTCTGAGCACCCGGTTGACTGGTGGACCTGCGAACTCTGGCTGCCTCGGATGGGGCGAGAGCGGCGGAATGGGCGAAGGATGGGGTGGTATGTGTCTTTGCTTTGCGTTTTGGGCTGGTGCTCATCCTCACCAACTTGTGTGCAGACTTCTTGGCCACCACGATCCGCAGCAACAATGTGTACTCGGACTACGCGATGGGTGCCTGGGCTGCTAACCGTGCGACCGGAATCCGTAATTACTTCTACTCCATCGTTCGTCTCGTTCTGTCGCACTCTATCCACTTCGCTCATCTTTCCCCTCTACACCCCAGGACGAGACCGTCAACCCTTCCACCTACAAGACCCTCGACAAACCTGGATACTGGGGTGTCCACGCCATCGGTGAGGTCTGGGCCGAAATCCTCTGGGTCGTCTCGCAAGGCCTCATCAAGAAGCACGGTTATTCCGACAACCTCTTCCCTCCCAAACCTCTGGAAGACGGCACTGTCCCTGAAGGCGATTTCTACCGTCCCATCACGGCCCCGAAGAGACCCCTTGTCCCCAAACATGGTAATTCGCTCATGGTCCAGTGCGTACTCCTTGTTCCCCATCCTCTTGTCACAGCGCTGATGATCCCCATAGACTTGTGCTCAACGCGATGAAGCTCCAGACCTGCCGCCCCTCGTTCTTCGATGCGCGCGATGCGATCATTCAGGCCGACCAGGTCCTCACTGGCGGCGAGAACTACTGCCTGCTGTGGGAAGGCTTTGCGTCGCGCGGCTTGGGACCTGATGCCAAGGTCGAGGGCCGTACGCCGTGGGGCGGAGGTATCCGAAGCAATGTACGTTTTGTCATTCCGTTCTTTTCTTCTCGCGCGTCTTTTTTTTTACTGATGAACTGTAGGGTTACACCGTCCCCCATGCGTGCCAGTCGTGAATGTGTTGATTTTGTGTGATGGGTGGTTATCCATTTAGATATGATCGGACATGACATACTTATACCCTGCGTATCTGGGTTGTACTATTACCATTAGTGCTCCACGTTTCCTCGAAGTTTGGCTGGATATCGTCCTCGCCTGTGTTTGATACTAGGATATCTTTGTTTTGCTCTACATTATTATTTTTTTCTTACTGATTGCTGCTGTTGCGAAATCTATTGCCTGCGAAGATCATCTCCCGAACCCAAGTCGCAATTGGCTGGGCCCGAACCTGCAGCAGTACAGGACCCAAATTGATAAGTAACTGAAAAGGTACACAAAACAGCTATGGTCAAGATCTTTCACACTTGATCAATGATCCACGAACGTTGTTCTTCTCAAGTTCATTCCGCCCCCCGGTCATGTCATGGCTGGTCCAAGCTATGTAGGTGAGTAGGACTATTGCTGTGCTGGCCAAGCATCTTCGATCGCCACGGGAATGTGAAACCTGCAACCTCTGCCATGAAGCGTCATGAGAAAACACAGTCATTCGATCTCAACAAGGTTCAATCAGCACGAGAGAGGCTGTCAGAGCTCGAGGAGACACTTGCTGAGGCTGAAAGGGCAGCAGACGCGGCCAAGGATGTGATGATCCAGGTCAAAGTGCTTGATGCCAAACGCCCCACCTCAAAAAGAAGTGAGTAACCTTACTTTTGAACGCGCACATGTGTTACATGGGATACCAATACGTAGTGTCGTTTTGTTGACCTGAAAAGTGAAGCTCTCCATGATATAGGGGGGTACACTCAAGATTGCTGTATATGAGGGAGGAGCTTCTTCTCAAAGATCCCACTTTCATCGTTCCGACACGACGTCTATGTTCCGAAATAGAGCGTATACTTCGCTACGTCAACTCAGTGGTAGGCTTTTCCGTTTCCTCCGTAACCCCGCGCGTCATTATGGCTCAACATGTTCTGCAGTATGGAGCCGATAAGATAATTACGGAGGCCATTCTTCGCTCTGCGTGCGAGATCGCGGCTTCGGCTCAGTATCATGTAGCCATACTCAATGACATAGAGGTGACGCCAGGCAAAAAAATCAAGCTCGACGAAGTACGAAGCATGGTTGACAGGGATGACCGACTATTGCGTATGCAGGTATGATGAGAAGGATACAATTCGAAGTAAGTTCATTTTGGTCCAAGGCGCTTCCATGATGACCTGGTCATGTTCTAGAGCATATCGTTCTGAATAGTTCGAAACCCGAAAGGGCGTGTCGCTGGGAAACCCGCGTCCTCATTTTATTAGCGAGGCGCAAAATGTGGGGCTTGCATGACACTATTGAGAAAGCTGTCGGTCAGGCCGCTGCATTAAGTGAAGACAGTCAGTAAGATCTTTTCCCCCCTTTCGATTTACTGAAATTGATTCATTCTCCCTCCGCGAAGTGTTGATACCGTTCGGTTTTGCGTGTCAGATGGACTCAATTGGGTTTTCGCGCTTTTCACAAAAGACAAGGCGGGCGGGCGGTCATACTATGTTAACGAGATCGAGACCGAGAATGACGACACGATCTATGAAAGGGACCACCTTCAGCGCATTCAGGACCTGGTCCACCATCGTGTGAGCTCACAATCTGATTCGCGCTGGATTTTCTCGTTGAGCTCTGTGTGTTCAAGTTGACGGGAAATGAAGACCCCTTACAGGAATCAGGATCCATGGTATGAGCTGGAGCTGGCATAGTGCCAGCTCAGGTCCACGGCCGATGAAGATCCATCCATTATTACATTAACATATCCAATTTTCAATGTACAATATTGTTTACAGTGTATAAGTTCAAAAATTGAAAATCGAGCAAAGTCAGGTCAGGTGGAAACTGACAGGACCCGGAAATAGACTATCTGTGGTACTGAAGAACGAAGCCTAGCATACTGGGTTGGATATTGAATCTTGTTCGAAGCGCTGCTCTCCTTCTGTTCAAGTTTGGGACATGAGAGACGATGCCCTTCAATGGAGGGTGGAAAATTTGTATACGAATTAGTTATCTGCTTCGTACATCGGGGATGGGTTGAGTTCATACCACGGATCCTGCAATGGGTCATAAGGAGCTGAAGATGTAACTGTCAGTGAATGGACTGGTATACATATAGGTAACGTTGGTTGCTCACCCAATGGTGAACGAGCCCGAGAATGCGCCTCACATCGTCATCGTTAGAAATACACCGCTGCTGGTTGATTTCGATCTTGACTTCGTCGCTGAAGTAGTGAGTTCCGTTACCAGCTTTGTCCTTTGTTAAAAGTGCACCCAGCGAGACACGCAAAAACGAAACATATCGTTTCTGGTCGCACAAGCTGGTGAGGTTTGCGGAAGCGTCGCGCGAATAAGACGATGATTACCTGGTATCCTTGCTCAGAGCGGCTGCCTGACCTACGGCTCCAGCGATCCTATTATGGAGCATATGGCTTCCACGAGGGGCCAACACCACGAGAAAGGAATTTCGCTTGCAGTTGGGATGTAGAAAAACTAGATCGGATGTTCGGCTCCATAAACCAGGTTTAATTCCCCCAAGACACGACAATTTGGGGAAGGTACGAACTCACCTTCGGACATTGAATCTTTTGCATATTTGTAGATGCAGTAGTCGGTCTTTCCCATCAGCCGCACTTCATGCTTTTGGTTCTGGATTGATAATCTCGAATCCGACCCCGGCATCCACTGGAGGGGCATCTAAATAGCGACATGACATTGACTCTGCGGTGCGGTTTCAGCGGTGGTGCGGAGAATGGCATCTGTGGCCATCCTATCCGCTCCGTACTGCATAAGGCCGTGAATGAGGCGCAGACCCATAGGAAGACAGGTGTTGAGACCTTACCCATGTGCTAACAAAGCGAAGCATCCGGTTAATTTCGGCAGAGAGAGGTGGCGCAAGATTGATAAAGGTGGGGTCTTTTAATAAGTGCTCCTCCTTTATGAGCAAGAACCCGCCGTGCCGGACGCCCATGTATTCCAAATCACCACTATCTTAGGTCAACAAAACGGATCTATATGGATACGTCACAAAAGAAAAGCAATCAAAAAAAACCAACACGGACTTCTTTAACAGGTGGAGGGCATTGGGCTTCCAGCATTGCAACCTGAGTTATCACATCGGCGACCTTTTCTGCAGCTTCCTCGGCGTCAGCAAGTGTCTCTTCTAGATTTGACAGCCTCCGTCGTGTTGCTTGGATCTTGTCGAGATCGATGACACCCGGCGATTCTGCAGTGTGCTTTCGCTTACGCCCCATGAAGAGGATATTTGAGTGTTCAAGCGTTGGGATATTGGGCGAATAGCAGTGTCTTACGAAAGGTGAATAACCAAATTTCAAATCGGATTTCAAAGCTCAAACCCTGGAAGCAATGTGAGCTAATTACGAACGAAGTCCCGATCACATACGGTATAAAGCCGCCAACACCTTCCAGATTCTGGAAGGTGCCAAAGGCGTCCTTCGAGGACCCAAGAAAAAGTCAAAACAAATGTTTGACCATCCTCCCGGCTCGATGATAGAAGAGGTGTTCTTCCGGTTCCCCTTCCTTATCCCAGACTGACTTT
Organism: Entoloma clypeatum; assembly: GCA_963565915.1. NCBI lineage: Eukaryota > Fungi > Basidiomycota > Agaricomycetes > Agaricales > Entolomataceae > Entoloma > Entoloma clypeatum. The sequence continues at coordinate 2,297,140 of OY751495.1, forward strand.
TGGCCCCACACGCTCCCACCGTCTTCATACGCCATCCTTTCCAGCCACAGGTCTGTCGGACAGGCGACGTCAGACCTGGGGCTCAAAACATGTTCATAGAACAAGAGCTGCCCTCCTGATTTCAAAACGCTAGAGATGATGGCTTTGAGGGTATCTTCTGGGGAAGGTATGGAACAGAGGGTCAGAATGGAGACAAGTGTGTCGATGGACTGTTTTCTGGTGGAGGAGACGATGGATCCTATGTCCTCGGCACCGCATGAGAGGATCAGAAGCGTTCCTTGGGACTCAGTAAATCCAGCGACGTTTGCGACCAGGCGAAGCTCCGCATGCATTTCTGTATTGGGCTCCAGGGCGATATATTTCGTTACGCGGCTCTTGTCCAGATAATTGGCAGTGTGACCATGGCCTTTCACGGTTGCGAATATGAACACTGATTTTCCTTGGAAGAGACGACTTCCGGCTTACCAGCCCCGATATCCAGAACGACGCCGTAGGCGTTTGGGGTGATTAAGTGTTGCTTTACAGACCGGCCATTTGCGTCTACACCGTTTCCAAAGCCGCCAATCCACAGTTTCGCCATGAACATGCGGGATAAAGCATGGGGTCGGAGCAAGAGAGATGGAGAACCCAAGACGGCGTAGAAAGTAGGCGTGAATGCAGTATGGATTGCGAAACGGAGGTCCAGCAAGATGTTGAGAGCGGCAGACAACTTCATGTGGGAGGCTCTATGTACCAATACTTTTTTTTTACATGGTTGTCCGCCACAGCCGACATTGGGGGATTATACTGATCGATTGGATGTGAATTATTCGCACAAGCATTGATGGTGTAGCGGTAACATTGGGTCTTCCCATCAGGTGTGGCCTAGCTCCGGGTTCGACTCCCGGTCAATGCATTTTTGCATGGCAGTTGCGTTGCCAGCAAGTAGTAGCACATGACGATTGGTCGCATTTGAATTCCGGTGTTGGCCCTGGTGCCCTCACGTCTCTTTTTTTCCTTCTTGTAGGGGCTTCAGGTCTGTCGTGGATTTCCATCGTCAGACCTTGTGAGTACTGACGAGCTTATGATAGATGTCTTCTGGTCCTCGAAATGCAATGGTCAGATCGGCAAACATCGTCGTCCAGGCATTTGTGGCCGCCGTAGGACGTCTCGACAAGTCCCTCTCCCCAACGGTCACTTTAATGCGGCTGCGGAAATACACCTTCACCTCCTCGGATGGAATTTATCTTTTCCATATAGCGAACGCTGCCTTCTGGTTATACCTCATGGAGGTCCCTGGATTCCCCCTCAAACTCGCAATACCGATACTCTACACCATCGCGCTCCTGGTACCATTCACATCCCAGTTCTTCGTACCTGCAACTCCTGTTTTCGCATGGCTGATAACCTACTACTCCTCGCGATTCATTCCCACCCCATGGCGTCCCTCCATCTCCGTCTCACTCCTCCCCACCCTCGAGTCCGTCCTCTACGGTGCAAACATCTCTGACATTCTAACCCGCTTCACCCACCCCCTGCTCGACATCATTGCCTGGCTGCCATACGGCGTCGGCCATTTCGTCTTCCCCTTCTTCGTCGCCGCCTTCCTCTGGCTTTTCCGAGCAAAGGAGTCCCTTCACCTCTGGGCACGCATCTTTGGCTACCTCAACCTCTGCGGCGTCTTCATCCAGATATTCTTCCCATGCTCCGCCCCCTGGTACGAGCTCATCCACGGCCTGACCCCCGCCAACTACACCATGAAAGGTTCGCCAGGTGGCCTCGCCCGCATCGACGCCCTCTTCGGCTCACACACATACACCACCGGCTTCTCCAACGCCCCTGTCGTCTTCGGCGCCTTCCCCTCCCTCCACTCCGCCTGCGCTACCATAGAAGCCCTCTTCATCTCCCACTTCTTCCCCTCCATGACCCGCTACGTCTGGACCTACACTGGCATCCTCTACTGGGCCACCATGTACCTCACGCACCACTACCTCATTGACGTCGTCGGCGGCTCCTGCCTCGCCACTGCCTTCTTCTACCTCTTCCTCCCCGACGACCTCAAGGGCGACGCCGCCACCGCACCCCCTTTCGCCACAAACACAAAAGGCCGCTCCAAGTACGAGATCTACGACCTGGAGAACCCCCGCGCCCGCTCCGTCCTGGACGTGGAGGCGTTCGACCTGAGTGAACCGAGCTCGGACGAGGAGGCGGATATCACGTACAGGTCTCCGCTGCCGGGGGCAACGCCGATCACGGCTGCCACGCCCATCCCGAAGAACTTGAATGGTCCACATGCTGGGAGGAAAGGCCACAGGCACACGGCCAGCATCGCGAGTCTGATTAGGGGCGAGGAACGCAGTGCGGAGGATGGGTGGAGTCCAGTGGCGACGGCGTTCCCCATTCCTTCCGCTCGTGGCGGTGGTGCCGACCGGGGTAGGGATAAGCGGGGGAGAGGAACGAGAGTTTGAGGCGATATAACGCCGTTTGAAGTTACGACGGTGACGATGATGGTAAGATATATTGGAGGACACTTGCAGGATCTTTCAGTCCTTTCGTGGGGTGCTGGATATTTTCAATCTGATGTTTTCTTGCATGGAAAGCTTGATACCCTCCTCTCTTTTTTCGCAGTCTTTATCTCTAATACACTGACTGGCATTTTCCCCCGTTTTTCGCGAAGAGGGTTGACCAACAATTTGTGCATTTAACTGTGTGACAGCCTCAACAATCTACTCCAAGCGGAAATCACAGCAGAAAGCCACAGGATCTGGTAGCATAGCGGTTATCGCGTTCTGAAATAGCTTTGTGTATGGAGGCAACCGAGAATCGACCGTGACATCAATCTTTTGCGCGGGCTAGGAAACCGGCCCGTTGTGATGCGTGATGGTTGCTTATTTTGGAAACCAGTGCCAGCGGTGCCTTGCGTTCGACGAGATGAAACTCTTCGAACTGAAATCGAGAACCGACTTGGCGTCGTTCAGGGTCTTGATGATGCAGGTACTAGGTCTTTGGACACCGTCGAACAGGATGACACCCACCATGATGATGCTGATGTCCCACTTGATGCCATTGTGCGAGCGGCTCTTGGTACTGACTTGGTGAACATACCGGCAGGTTTGGAAAAGTATACAGTTGATTCGGCAAAGGTAGTATCTTTGGATGACGGATTGCAAGCTGCAGGTGATGAGGAAAATCTTTGGGCTTATGACGATAATGGAGTGAAATGGGGCCAGAACGGGGAGGTGGTTATTGAGGCATAATTACAGAGTGTCTATTCATACTATAAACCTCAGAAAATCACTGATTTTCTGCCAGTCTTGTCACGTTTCCGCGCTGGCAACCCGCCTCCCATGAGCCGTGACATCCCCCTTTTCTGGCAACCCAACCGGGTCATCGTGACCGTTACGGTTGCCTCCATACACAAAGCTACAGTATGTATAAAAGCTCGACTCGGGGTTGAAAATTCACACCCTGCGTTTTATTTTGTGTGTACATCTTATCATACTTAAGTATTACATTAACAGTACATGGGGGACAATGGCGGTGTCAAGGTTGACGATGAAGTCAATCATCGCCACGCTGTTCACTGGCAAGAGCCTGCAAATTCTGCTTCTTCACTTCAACGTCTCTTCCCTCCACTTATCAATTTCAGCCTGGCGCATTCTTTCTTTACCGAAACATTCCTCAGTGATGCAGGACAAGAGCTTCTCTCGCCTCGTTCTCTGCACTTGCGAAAATTCCGCATCCTCTTGCGCGACCAGGAACTCCTGCACGTGTCGCGCTCGAGCTGCGTTGAGCCCCCGAAGTTCCCGGCTTGTTTCGGCTTGAGCCGCAGTGGTTCATCTCGCTCGGTCATCATCTGCTGTCGCAGGTCTCGGTAGCACCATGGGCGGGTAGTTCTAGTCCGCTCTCAAATTGTCGTTCTTCATTAACGGGGGGCCCTGAATTTGCAGCAAGGTTAGACAAGTAGATGAGTTCGGTACACAAGCCCTTCGCCCGGTTGAGGGAACCCCTCTTGAGCCTCTGTCTTCTTCATGGAATTAGGAGCCGTCGTGTGGACTCTGTACCCGACATTGACACGATCGTCACAAGCGTTCGCAAGACAATCCTCACGAGCAGCCAAGAATACCGTAGAGGAATAAATCTAGGCAAAATGAAGTGTTTGGTCAAAAGCAAGCCGAACGGGAAGCATCGTTTCAAGGAAGCTGGTAAAGGGTTTCCGATCGAGCGGATAGCCTGATGCTGGTGAGGGAGGACCTGGTATTCATAATCTATCTCCCGTTCAACCGCCAAACGGATATCAACATCAAATTGAGTTGATCTCCTCGAATTTCTTTTCAAATCGTTTTTCAGAGGTTTCATAGTTCTTTTCCTTTCCTTTTGACCCTCGTTTAGGGGATTGTAGGACGCTTGCGGGAACGTGAGTGGCCGAAACCAGTTCTTGAGAAAACTGTACTGACCTGATCATCGCCAGAAACTTCGTACCTGTAGTATTGCACGCGACGCGAAACCTGCGGCGTCCGTGAAATCGACAGGGGCACATATCTAGTACATTGCCCAAAGGCACCGCGATAAACAATCGTGGGTCCAGGTTCGTTATTCAGGCAAGCGTAGCGACCAGGTAGCCCAAGGGTGACCAATCTATAACATCGAGTTGGTGTTATTTTTCTTTTTGTAGCATAAAAGGACAACACTTGCCTTTAGCCGTGAAGATGCTCATCCAACAGACCTTCTACGCATTCTAGAAACGGCCCCAGAAACAGCCACAGTCTTATTACGCGTTTGAGCAGACGTTGGCGCGACTCGACTTGAGGTGACTATCGATAGATGTTGAAGTTACTCACTCTGCCAAGACTGAGCAAAGTTTGCCATTACGTAAGATCCCCCGAACTTTTTTTGCAGTCTCGCGCTCTTCAGACTAGCCAGTCATGCCGCGAATAAGGAAGAGTCAGTGGTTTTGTCATGGCCTTGTCGTTGACTGACACAAAATAGAGACAAGCAATCGTGGAACAACAAATGACCGCAAAAAGATCCAGCGCAAAGTTCGGGAAAGCAGAAAGAAAACGAAAAAGTCGGCCAAAAAGAACCCTCAATGGAAATCCAGTGCGTAATCGCGTTTCGTTATCTGGACTACCATCTAACAATTATCGGGCTATAGAAACACCCAAGGACCCTGGCATTCCAAACAACTTCCCATTCAAGGATCAAATCTTAGCAGAGGTGTCCGAATCGCGGAGGATAGTGAGTGACACTCGTTTTAGGCGGCTGTAATGTATGTTGATGAATTTACAAAAGGAAGCCGAAGAAAAACAACGAAGGAAGGAAGAAAAAAAGGCTTTGCGGGCCAAGGCGAAGAACCCTGCTATCGAGAACGATGTGGCAGAAGGGGCTGATGAGGAGATGGAGGGACATGGCATAGAGTTAGAAGATCTGAGAGGGTTGCAAGTCGGCAACGATGCTATTGGAGCCGTCGGCGCGCGGAGGCTCCTAAACGCAAAGACTATTTCGAAACCTGCGCCCGTACCCCAAGAAGAGGACGAAGAAGAGGATGAAGTTCCGTTACTTGTGAATCGCGACCTACCAAATTTGCGGGCCGTTCTCGATGAAGCGGACGTGATCATCGAGGTATTGGATGCTCGGGATCCTCTTTCCTTCCGGAGCTCGCATCTGGAGGAGCTGGCTGCTGACAAGCGGGTTCTTTTGGTACTGAACAAGATTGGTGATTACGATTACTCCAAAAAACTTCTTTTGCATCGTTATATTGAACTCTGTTTTAGATGCATGCCCTCGCGAGTCGATTTCGGCTTGGGCCACTCATCTACGAACACATTATCCCACAGCTCTGTTCAGGTCAGCAACCGCATTTTTACCCTCCGGCCCTGGATCTTCCACGCAAACGGTCAAGGGAAAGGGCAAAGCAAAGCCAGCTACTGATGATGCCCTCGGTGTTGATCCTATCCTTCAGTGCCTTGGCGAATGGTCCAAGGGGAAAACGGGTGATGAACCTTTGACAGTTGCAGTTCTAGGCGTCACAAACGTATGTTCGGAAGTGCTCTGTTCCAATTCAGGTGCTGACCTGTAGTTTTCAGGCCGGTAAAAGTTCCTTGGTCAACTCGCTTCTACGGAAATCTGCCCTTCCTGTTTACAGACTAGAATCCTCTGCAAGAGGCCCGACGACCACTGACTCTCCGCAAGAGGTTGTTCTCGAAGTACACGACCGGAAGATCAGAGTCATTGATACCCCCGGGCTTTCTTGGGAAGCGGACGAAGCAACAGAAAATCGCCACAGTATTCGTGTGCGCGACATTCTGCTGCGGGCAAAAGGCCGGATCGATCGTTTGAAAGATCCAGCTTCGACTGGTATGCCTCCTCACCCGTCTGAAGCGGACCCGAATAACTTGGTGCACAGTTGCAAATATCGTCTCGCGATCGACCGCGGAAGATCTCATGTTATTGTACAACATTCCCGCATTTGCAAAAGACGAACCCAACTCATTCCTTTCTGGCGTTGCTCGTTCCAATCAGTTAGTCAAAAAGGTTTGTTCTACTTCTATTCTGTCATAAGCTCCTTTACTCAAGATGTCACTAAAGCATGGAGAATTGGACCTATTGGGAGCATCGCGCATCCTCTTACGAGACTGGAGCACCGGAAAATTCGCACGATATACCCTTCCACCGAGTAACGCTACGGAAACTACGCCAGAAAATACAGGTCCCTTGAAGATGCTTTATGCAGCAGACACAGCTATTTTGGAGACCCTGGTGCCACGAAAAGAGATGCGGAGAACCAAGGGAATCGTGAAATTGGCTGCCGGAACAACGGAGACTCGCAAAGTAGCCTTGAATGAGCCTTGGTGGAACGAGCGTGAGGCGGAAAGCGATGCAGACGAACAAGACGAGTTTATAGGGCTCGACATGGATGTCGATGGGTCATCTGACATTGATGATGAGGGAGACGAGGACAACGACGAGGACGAGGAGATGGATGAAGAGGAGGATGAAGAGCTGGATGAAGAGACTCCTCCGCCTCCTCCGCCATCGAAAAAGCAAAAGCGCAAGCTCGCAGATGAACCTCCAACGGCACCACCGAGCAAAAAAGTGGCCTTTGCACCTGATCCAAAAACCTCAAAACAGTCACGGAAAGCAGGGTCACTCAAAGGTCAGACGCCTGCCACGAAACCCAAGCCAGTCGTGAGCTCGGCGAAAAAGTCGAAACCGCAGGTCCTGGGACGCAAAGTTGCGAACGTTGCGAAGAAGGGTAAAACGTCGGCGTCTGCGGGCGCGGGCGCCAGTGAGGCGTATGACTTTACCAAGTTTTTCTAAACTGTAGTGGAATCACATCTGTCTGTTATGAGGACGTCCATGCTACCCAGTCTGCCCGCTCTCTTGGTGTTGCGACCACCAGTGTCGGTTCAGCGTCAGATCGCGCTGATCACGTGGACGATCTTGTACCTTATTCCCGCTCAATTTGCTCCGTCACAGCCGACCACCATGAGCGACTTTCCTTTCAATCTTCTCAAGGCAGAGACACTGCGCGCAATCTGCCGCGACTTAGGCTTCAGAGGTTTTCGGCGAGACATGATGCTACAATTTCTCACAACAATTCAGGAGCAAGGTCGTGAGTGCCTTGTGTGTCCACCAATACGTGCAACGGCAGAGCTGATCATGACAATCAAAAGTCGACGAAGCCTTGAAAATCGACCATGTTTCCAGCTCACAAAAAGCCGTAGACGAAACCCCTGTCTCGCCAGCTTCGGCAGCACCAACTTCAAGTCCATCCAAACGGCGACTAGGCACCGTGGTTTCAGACTACGACACGCGACACAAGGACAAGAGGGTTCGTGTATCTGATCCCGGCCCTGGCCTCCGCAAAAGAGGCCGACCGCCCAAGCCGAAACCTGCACCTAGGGAGCCCAAGCGGAGGGGGCGACCTCCAAAGAACACGCTCAAGGATATAACCGAGCGAAAGCCGCATTCACAGTCCTCACAGAAAGAAATATTCGACGGCGTTGAACTGCCTCGTTTCGCCAAAGGGAAGAGGAAGATGCAGGAAGAAACTGAAGGCGTTGCCGAGGACGGACTTGAAGCAAGTTCAGATGATCTGCCTGAGCATAATGGAGATGCATCGAGTTTGGCCAGCTCGAACAAAGGTGCGCTTACAAGGATGGTCCACCTCGTACAAACGATATATAGCTGACCTTTTTTTGTTTTGGTAGAAAATCATGTCGAAAAAGGTACATGCTCCCCTCCTACAATTCGCGATCGATCACTTACGTTCTTCACTTTCATGACACATAGCGGAAACGACAGTTCCGAACGCGGATGAGGACGCTGATGCTGAAGGAGAGGATGAAATTGTTGCCGCGTCCCACCAAACAGCCATACAACTTGTTGAGGTGAACAACCCAATGCCGGTAAGTCCACCGGATGCATTCCCATTCCCCTTTACTACAACTTTTCATTCAGGACGCTCTTGTCGATGTGGAACGGGTTCTACAGTTAGCAGTGGAAAATGTACTACCCTAAAAATTCACGTCCGCGTTTGGGGTGGCAATCCTCGTCAGCCTGAGTCAACTTGGCCTTCGTCGTGGCATACCACTATTTCCATAACATATGTAACATGCAGGTTCAAACAAGCTACACGTAATTATTTTTTCAGGCTCAAGACATCTTCATAAAATTTGATTTCTCTTTCAAGTGCATCCTTGATATTCTTCTCCTGACGCCAGCCATGTCCCTCTCCGGGGTATAGCTCATATTCCACCATTCCACCACGGGCTTTTACGCGATCATAGATGAGCTCTGCTTGTTCCTTCGGGACCACTCTATCGAGCTCGCCCTGCAAGATCTTGACACAAGCAGTATCTCAACTCAGACTGCTGTACACAGATTTCATGCCACTCACCAGCAACGGTACAATGATATTATCCGCATTGTATATTGGCGACCTTTCCTTATAAATATCCGGGACCTCCTCGAACGTTCCGCCGATCAGCTTGAACAGGTAATGTGACTCGAATTTGTGTGTGTCGTCCGCCAATGGTTTCAGATCCGATATCCCATAGGACGAAGTGCCAGCCGCGAAGGCCGTCACATCGGGTCCGTTGGCTATAGCTGCGAGGACGGTGTATCCGCCAGCGGACCCTCCACGAATGGCGATGCGTTTGGGGTCAACCAAACCGTTAGGACCAGTGGATATCAATCGAGACGCTTCAATACAATCCTGAACGTCGACGATACCCCATTTTCCAGTAAGACGGTCGATATAATGGCGCCCATATCCCGAAGATCCGCCGTAATTCACATCCAACCTGATGGGCCGCACAGATCATTCAGAACAGGCGGCGGGGAGCTGACATGGAGACTTGCCATGCCCAGCCACGAGATGTGAAGTATTGGATCTTCCAGTTCAGGCCCTGCGCGCTAAGGCTTGTTGGGCCTCCATGTGCATTCAAGACGCAGGGAGGGAGCTCTCCCTCGATGCTGGAACCGTTATATTTCGGATTCCGGGGCGGATAGTACACGACGTGGATTGGATCCCCTGACGATGCCTTCAGCGTCATTGGTCGCGGGACTGAGATAATGCCTTTCGAGAACGGCAGAGGCACACTTGGCTTGAGCACCGTAAATATCGGAGGCGAAAACCCAGTAAAGTCGGAGATGGTGCATTGGACGATGCTGGGTCCTTCATCGACCTTTTCCCCTTCGAATGCCACCGTATTGTTCTGACGAGACACAGATCGGATGTTATCGATGACAACATAAGGGGTGTCGAGCAGGCGAGGTTCAGATTGGGAAACAAGGTCCACGATATACAACCCACTCCGGCCTTCTTTGGTAGATGTGAATAACGCAAACTTGCCCTCGTTGTCTACAATGGCATAAGGGAACATGTGGAGCTGCCAGAAAGGTTTACCAAACTCCTCGGCAACAGGTTTTGGAAGTAAAGGTGCAGACTTCCCGTTTGCATATTTCCAGGGATTGATGTAGTCGGTTTCATCGGAAGTGAAGATGAGGGTGTCGTTCGAAACCCAGGAAGGGAATGCACCGCTGATTTTTGAGGCTTCTCCCGCGATGCGGATGTCGTTCTTGATCAACATTCCGTCGGCATCGATGGCGATATCAGCGGTATGGACCTCTGATCCCTCCCATGGCATGTCGGGATGACACCATTGTATCCATGTCAGACGCGTCCCATCAGGTGAAAACTTGGCGCCGGCGTAAAAGTCGGCACCCGAAATGAGGGTCTTCACAGTCCGGGTTTTGGTGTTGATGATGACGAGGCTGGTGACCACGGCCGAAGGTGTATCTACTGTGTGGTCTTCAAGTATGGCGACCAGCAGATGGGTGTGTACAGGGTGTATAGTAAAACCTGCGAAGCGATGCACTGGGCTCTCTGACCAAGTCCAGTTGTCCTCGATCAACGCCTCGTTATACTGACTGTAGTGAGAATAAATGGTGCTCACCAGGAGTTACAGCCTCAGGTTCGCTGCTTTCGTTCACCCGATAGACTCGCCCGTCCTTGTAGTGAGAGAAATAGACCACTCCGTCATGAACAATCGCTGCAGCCCCTCCGTATTCCTGTACTCCGGTCCGCACATTCCAGCCTTTCCCAACGACATCAATTCCGGTGATGGTGTTGACCAGAACATTCCGGCCCTCCTCAGACGGCCTGCTCTCGATGTGATAGATAGTCGACTTGATAGGGTCAACCACTATGTCAGCAAACCGAGTCGACTAACACCGATTAGATTACATTAGATCATGGTAGTCGTTCTCGAAGATAGAACGTACGCCTTTCGTGATTGCCTCTGCGGTTATGGGAGAGGACCATGTACCGTATGGAGCTGCCCTCTGGGTCATGTTCAAGTCGATGTTAAGCAACTCAACAGCCTGAGTTATGACGGGATCAAGGTCATCAAATGTATCTCTTTGAGAAGTCGCCGACACGAGAGCAACGATCGAGGTGCGTGTTTATGACTATCACAGCTACTCGTGGATATGATACACCACTTTCTCTCCAGAGATAGGCTTCATCCATGGTTCGCTTCTCGTTTCATGACCACGCTCAACCACTTTATCCCATCCAAGAAGCTCAAAGCCATCATGAACCATCCTCTCAAGGCCCCCCGGCATCACGCGAAGTGGATTGGGTTCAATAGGGAACTTTGAAGCATCTGCAGGCGATCCCTTTGACAAGAACTTGTAGTATTCGACTGTTACAGTTCTCCAGGCAGGATCAGGCGGCGTGGGCTCCCGGCCATCTATATCGAACGAGTTTATCCATGGACGAATTCAAGACTGACTCTACTCACTGTTGTATAGAATTGGATGCCCCAAACCAGCCCATACAGCGCTGTATTTCGGGGTGACGTTCTCTTTCACACCGTCCCTGGACCATGCAGCATGACGGAGAACTGCGATGGTTCCTCCAGAATCTCCAAAGGCCTGCGATATTTTCGCTGTGCTTTCGTCTTCTGAGATGCAGTCTACAGCACCGGCGATGCCTCCTGAAGCCTTACGCGCATCTTCCGGCCAAGTTAAAGAACGGTAATCGAAAACTGCCTCAACACCTTTCGCCAGAAGCCTCGCGTGGTTCTTTGGGCTTGCGGTTGCGAAAATACGGTAGGGCTTGCCTGTCGGCGTCCGTGCGACACGAGCGAGCTCGATGGCATACATTCCTATCGAAGTCGCGGCTGAGTAAATGAGGATGGCAGGCGACTCCGCATCGGCCTTGAAATCGCACTTGATTGGGTTTGGGAAGGGTGCGTTCAGGCCGAGTTGGATGAATAGGGTCTACAAGATATCTTAGCGTGACTGATATCAGTCTTATTGGCACACACGAGCCTGACCTGGACGGCCGTGAGGGAACAAAGAGGGACTGTGGCAGCCTCTTCGAAGGACACACCGGACGGGATGGCGATGGTGAGGTCTGCTTCCAGGATTGCAAACTCTGCAAAACTGCCCGGGCGAGGGTTGCCGGATGTTGCTAGATGGAGAACGATTCAGTCGGTGGGTAAGCCACCAGTTGAATCGAGCGAAGCTCACCGCCCTGGTTGAAGCCAGTCACTCGATCGCCAATCTTCCATTGAGTGACGCCTTCACCGATCTTTTCAACAGTTCCAGAAAAATCACTGCCCACGATGCGACCTGGTGGTGCGACTGGACTCCCGACATACAACGAATCCACAGGGTTCAGAGCGAGCGAGTGTACTTTGATTCTGCTGCAAGATCAGAGGGGGATAAGTTGGCCATCGGGGCTGTACTCACCGAACTTCATTACGTCCAGGTTCGGGGACATCGACATCTGCGACGACAGCGGTATTTTCTGGAGCGGTAATCAATGCTTTCATATTGATCTTTTATGTCTGGCATTACTGGATGTCAGCTTTATATATCGCCCCAAGAGGTCCAAGATTACTCACCCATCTTAATCATCAACATGAACTCGGGGCAGGGACTTTCGGGATAAACTCGGGAAAATAAATAAGCTCCGTACTAAGTACACGGTACCTATCGACTTCGTGCAGAAAGAACAAAGGATCTGCTGAGGCGAGAATCCTCTTGGTTGCAGTCGGTAACAGGAATGTGGAACTAGGACGGCCGAAAGGGTATATGTATAGTCAGAGAAGCTTGCAAAAGAGCTGGAGATAGGGTTTCATGTTTCTCAATTGCTGAACGAGTTCAGACATGGTAGGGCGTAGATGGAATGCCTGTTCCCAACATCGGTCCAAAGTACACCAAAAGAGCTCTTCGTCTTCGAGGCGAACATAACAGCTATCACCTCTGCAGGGCTTAATACCTCGTAAGATATCGACAGTCACCGCATGATCGTTTGTACGATTCGGGTACGGTATCTTCCCTGTCGCAACCTGTTATCCAACGTTAAGTGGCGGCAAGCATCAAATTCCAACTGTAAATACCTCTAGACAGACAGACGCAAAGGCATAAACGTCGCTGTGGGGGGTTATCGGTGGAGGACGCCCATTCTCATCCTCTACGAGGGCTAGGATCAACTCAGGTGCCATCCATCTTGTCGAACCAGCAAAGAAAGAGGACCCGATATTGATGGAATCCGACATATCTTCGATAACTTTAGACAGCCCGAAGTCAGTGATAATGGGACACCCATGTTCGTCTATCAGGACATTTGCCTGCCATATCTCATGAGCAGAAGATCAAGATTACGAGGCAAGAAGGAATAGCGAACCCCTTTGAGATCCCCGTGGACGACGACTGGCGTAGCAGAATGCAAGTATTCAATTCCAGATGCGACTTGGATGAGCTGCAGGAAATTCATAGGTGATGATCGAAACGAAGGTCCAACTATGAACGTACCAACTCAAGCCTGTCAGCGGTCGTATTCCCCCTCAAGTATTGACATATCGTGCCATTATCACACCAGGCAGAAACCATACCGATGCTATTGTGAAATTGTACAATTCCGAAAAGCTGGCTGATGTTTCTATGGCACAACCTATGCCACGCGATGACCTCGGCTTGTAGCCGCTGGCACCAGAGTCAAACCTGCGCTGGTAAAAATCGAACTGCAAGGGTGGATTTCACCTTCATCAACTTCTCACGAACGTTCTTTACCATGATCTGTCGCAAGACCTTCAGGGCGACCTGCGTTGGATTCAACGAGTGATATAGTTTCGACAATCTTGGGTTCACCCACCGTTCGAGGTCGTTTCTCCGCAGGATCGTTCCACGCAGCCTTCCAAACATCCGAAAACGCACCATGGAACACGGCAGATGTTCCAATTTGCGAAACCTCATCCGTGAGATCGGTCATAATCACGGATCCTTTGATGACCAACGTCTTTGTAACGGTTTCTTGCAGAAATTTCTGGCGGCAACGCTGCTTCAGTCGACTATAGTCTTGATGATCTTGCGTCCAGCGAAATTCATCGTAGGACGAAATGGAGAGCGCCATGGATCGTAGTGAGGAAAAGTAGAGACGTCGTGGGTATGGTTGGAGAACCATCGAGTTACGTAGGTGAACATCCAATGCATATTCGATTCCCACTTCAATTTTGATGAATGGTGACTTGGTATTTGAGGAACCAAAAAAATCATCGTCCTCGATATTCCCCAGAATATACACAGCGAATGTTGGTAAAATGGGGAAAAATATGTCGCAACATTGCCTTTCAAAAGAAAACTTGGTTGTGACTCGGAATAGACGAAAGGGGAGGATATGCTTACGGATCCTCGCTCGAACCCTCACTCAACGTCCCGAAGCAGGCTTCAGAAATAATGAACTCTTGACCCTCGGAAGCGACACCTATGCATAGTTCGGCATCACATAATCTCCAGCAGTAGGTTTCCATCGCTGCGAGGAAAGCATCGGACGAAGGTCCCGCAGGGGACGTTTTCGCCGGCCCAGAATGTTGTAGAAACACTGTTATCTCTCGTAGCGTGGTGCGGCGACGGTACTCGTTGATGGCCGGAAGATAGGCAGAATATATTCTGCCTGAAGCACTCTCCTCAATTGGCGTGTTCAAGGAATTCACAAGTTCTCTGTATCTTGCGCTGTTTCTGAATCGTAGGAAGACAAGGTATTTCCGCAGAGTTCCGATACGCCTCTTGTCGAAAGAAAATGAAGTCAGCTTGCTAGGAGCCCCCGCTGAAAATGTTCGTTGCAGCAATTCGTCCAAGATGCTCTTAGCCTCAGTCTCCAGCTGATCAAAAGCCTCCTCAGCAATCCCCACCAGCGATGCAGTAGCCGAAGAATCATTGAGGAGATCCTGAAAGACCGTCCGCGTCTCCAGCAGAGGTTGTGATGTTTCCGAGAGATCATTGTCATAAACACCGTAAATGTGAACTCGAGGGTCTCGTGGCAAGTCGTTAGGCGCACTGAAGTGTATGAAATGTGAATACGTCTGTATGAAAAACGATAGTCAAAATCGTACATCTGGGATAGCCAGAGCTTCCAAATAAATGAAGGAAAGTGGCAAAGAGGTTCCATAGTAATGGCTTGGAGAGACGAAGCGTGCTAGTACCTGGAGGACAAAGTGCGGTGAGTATCTCTGAAGATCACTACTAAGTATTGTTGCTTATACTCACAGGAAGAAGAGTCTGCAGAAATGATGAGGGAAGCCGGCGATTCAGCGAGACCTGCACGACAGAGCTTTGAGTTTGACCTGGGTATTCTGAGCAACCAGGCTTCGTTATATGACAGCAATAGAACGTGGTGGGTTGAATTGTTGATATTATTCGGGTGTGCTAGGTCCACCATCATCATCCCTGAGGCCTGAGCATCCGGGGGATTGCGCGAGGAAGGTTTGTGGCGTGCGACCACGTGAGCACACAGCCAAAGCACAGCCGTTCAGAGGGGCATGCCTCATGGCACTTCGGGCTGAAGAATGTCATAAATCACAGCAATCACTGCTCGTTCGTCATATGCATGCGTTCATAGTCGTGTCGATATAATACTTGACTGATAGCTGGGTAAAATTACGAACAGAAACAGGTAATTATACTTACACACATGAAGAGCAGGTTTCCTCTCGCCGCATTGCGATGCACTACATATGTCATCATGCCTATGACCAAGCGTGTGTAAAGGTGCCGAGTTGGAATTCGAAGAAGTGTTCAAGGTATCATGCCTTCCAAGAGCCGGACGATCTCAAACATGGCCGGACGCAGATGAAATTCTTGATTCCAGCATCGATCGAGCAAAGCCCAAAAGGCGTCTTCGTCTTTAAGCAGCACATAACAACAACTGCCTCTTGAAGGCTTGACACCTCGCAAGATATCTACTGTCACCGCATGATCATTTGTACGATTTGGATAGGGTATCTCTCCTGTCGCAACCTATGTATGGAGGCAGTCATGAGCGAGTGTGCAGAAACCAGGCATGTTTGGACATGGGGTACCTCAAGGCAGACGGAGGCGAAAGCATAGACATCGCTGGAAGTAGTTATAGGCGGCGGCTGCCCAGTATCGTCCTGAACCAGAGCCAAGATTAATTCAGGTGCCATCCATCTTGTAGAACCAGCGAAAAACGAAGAGCAAATATTAAGCGATTGAGACACGTCTTCAAAGACTTTGGAGAGCCCGAAATCTATGATGACAGGACGTCCGCGTTCATCTATCAGGATATTGGCCTATAATGAGCTGTCACTGGAGGTTGAAGAGGACAAGGACTGGAATAACTGACACCTTTCAAGTCGCCGTGAACGACCACAGGTTCAGCGGAGTGGAGATACTCGATCCCGGATGCGATTTGTACCAGCTAATTGATCATTAGGAGTGTTCAAGAAAAAAACAAGGGCATGAAATACCAAATCCAGCCGGTCAGCGGTCATATTCCCCTTCAGGTACTGACAAATTGTCCCATTCTCGCACCACGAAGATACCATGCCTACACTGTTCTGAAATTGGAGGATGCCGAATAGCTGGCTGATGTTTCGATGGCATAATTTGTGCCATGCGACCACTTCGGCTTGCAAGCGCTACATTACAGACTTGAGATTATAAAACGGACGAAATGAACACCTTGTTTACCTTCATCAGTTTCTCGCGAACGTTCTTTACGACGATCTGACGAAGAATTTTCAGAGCGACCTGTAATTGCATGAAATGATTAAATGTGTTGCGATATCCAAAGCTTGACTCACAATCCGGGGACGTTTCTCGACGGGGTCGTTCCATACAGCTTTCCAGACATCTGAAAAGGCGCCATTGGATACAGCAGAGGATCCAATCTGTACAATCTCGTCCGTGAGATCCGTTAGAATGACGGACCCTTTGACAACAAGCGTCTTCGTCACAGTTTCCTGCAAGAATTTTTGGCGACATCGTTGTTTTAGTCGGCTATAGTCCTGATGTTCTTGGATCCAGCGAAATTCGTCGTATGATGAAATAGAAAGCGAAAGGGGCCGGAGGGAGGAGAAGTAGAGGTGCTGAGGATACGTTTGCAGAATCATGACATTCCGCAAATGGACATCGACAGCGCATTCGATGCCTACCTCAACTTTAGAGAAAGGAGACTTAGTTGTTCCTGCTAAATGGAAAGGACCGTCCTGATCCATATTTCCGAGAATGTAAACAACAAATGTCGGGAAGATGGGGAAAAATATGTCGGTACATTCACTGGCGGGGAAGGGAATAAGTTGATCCCATGATGAAGAAGCCCGATTTTGGTACTCACGGATCCTCTTTGAATCCTTCACTCAGTGCACCAAAACATGCATCGGACAGGATGAATTCTTGCCCTTCCGAAGCAACGCCAATACAGACTTCCGCATCACATAGTCGCCAGCAATAGTTGTTCATAATGGTCCGCAACTCGTAAAGGTAGGTGCCTGCGATGGGTGGTGAGCCAGTGTCAGCAGCCTTCTGTGATGAACGATGTTCCAGAGGTCGGTGCTGCAAAAATTCGATAATCGTACGAAGGATTATTCGAGCACGGTGCTCATTGATTGCGGGGAGATAAGCCGAGAAGATCCTGCCATCGGCACTGCTTTGGATCGGTTCGTTCAGAGAAACTAGAATTTCTGCGTATGTTTTGCTGTTACGAAACCGTAGGAAGGCAAGATATTGCTTCAGAGTTGCTAGACCCTTCTTATCAAAGCAGAATGAAGTCGTCCTAGTGGGAATCCCGCTCGAGTACGTCCTTTCCATAAGCTGAGTCAAGATCCTTTCAGCTTCTCCCTCTAGAAAATAAAATGTTCGCTCCGCAGTGTCTGCGAGCGATATTGCCAAGGAACTATCTCGAAAATCTTGAAAGACTGTCCGTATTTGAGCGGGAGGCGTGACAAACTCAGAAAGCTCGTTATCGTAGACGTTGTACATGTGAACTCGGGAATCTCGGGGCAGGTTGTTCGACCCACTTTGATCGAGTTCAAAGTCTAAACCAACATCTTGGCAAGTCAACATGGGGAACGACGTACGTCTGAGATAACCAGAATTTCCAGATGAAAGAAGGTAAATAGCCGAGAGTGTTGAACGCCATTGGCAAAAAGCATATGACTAACAAAATCGATCTAAGAGATTTCAATATGGGCCATCATCGTGTAATTCAGACGTAGGAACGCACCGTCGCGAAATCGATTGTAAAATAACAGGGCGCGAAAGCGGACGGAACG
Source organism: Entoloma clypeatum (assembly GCA_963565915.1). NCBI lineage: Eukaryota > Fungi > Basidiomycota > Agaricomycetes > Agaricales > Entolomataceae > Entoloma > Entoloma clypeatum. Next base: position 2,315,211 of record OY751495.1, read on the forward strand.
AAAGGGAGAGAAAAGCAGGAGCAAGTTTTCACGACAATCCGTCGAAGAGATAGGAACCTGAATGGGCCACTTTCGTCAGACTAAACATCTAGTTTGATTCAATGTCACAAACCCACAAGGATCAATGTTCATACCGTCAGATCGAATGCTGCAAGGTGATGAAGGGAGATAGCCTTAGAGCGAGGACTTCGGATAGCTTGTTCCAGGGGCCAGAGCGAAGCCACCCACGGTTCATGCCTGTCGACAGCCTCGTTTAAATACCTCTCTCCAAAAGAGATACGTCATTGATGGCATCCAGGTGGTCAATTCGGGGTAAGTCCCTGGGCAAACGGTGGTATGAAATGACGTGGGAGGCATATGCGGCGTGCCTGAGGCCAGCGATGAATTGAAAAGGGCCAGAGGTCGACTGGAAGACATTCATCACGGATTATGATAATCTTCCAAGCGAGAACGTGATATCCATGAGTAGTGCTGGCACTACTTTTGTTCCTGCGGCGTGATACGGCATGTCCATTGGTGGTGGTCGACTCGGAGAACTTGGTCACGGTGCACCGATGTCCTCGGGAACAAAATAAGCGCAAACATGTAGTCAACATACACAAAGAACGCGAACATTACAGTATCGAGTGCAACGAAATCTTGAACTGTAATTTTTAGTCGACTTACCCTACCTCACCATGGTTGCCGTCGTCCAACGCCCCGCCCCCGCCTTCAAAGCCACAGCCGTCGTCGACGGCCTCTTCAAAGACGTGTCTCTCGCTGACTACGTTGGGCAATGGTACGTCCTACGTGCCACTTCACACCCTTTCTGTGAGGTGACGTGGATCCTGTTTCCGCCTCTAGGGTTATCTTGCTGTTCTACCCAATGTAACTACGCGTAAAGCTCCATTACTGACACGCTGACTGACCCTCTGTTTCCCTCAGGGACTTTACATTCGTCTGTCCGACGTGCGTGCCCGCTACCCCTTCAATTTAAAACAGTTGATATATGTGCCACATCATCAGGGAAATTCTCGCCTTCAACGACTCCCTGCCGCAGCTGAAGGAGCTTAATACGACTGTTCTCGGTTAGTTTCCATTCCACTGACTGTCCCAACTAATATATATGAACAACCATCACAGGTATTTCCACGGATTCTCAATTCTCACATTTTGCTTGGGCAAACCAACCACGCAAGGAAGGTGGCCTAGGCCCTGACCTCAAGCTCACCTTAGTCGCGGACAGGAACATGAGCATCTCTCGTGATTATGGAGTCCTCATTGAAGAGGACGGCATCGCGCTTCGAGGATTGTTCTTGATTGACCCGAAGGGCATACTCAGGTGTGTATTTCCCTTGACGTCCGGGTATCGTCGCCATGATAACAACGATAGGCAAATCACCGTCAATGACCTCCCTGTTGGCCGATCCGTTGACGAAACCATTCGCCTCATCAAAGCTTTCCAATTCACTGTACGTTCTCCTCGCAGCAGTGGTTCCTTAATCCTCAAGCATTGTCTTTTTTTTGTCCCTGCAGGACGAGAATGGTGAAGTCTGCCCAGCAAATTGGTCCGAAGGATCAAAGACCATGAAGGCTGATCCCAAGGGCTCTCTGGAGTACTTCTCAGCCGTAAACGGTGCCGCGAGTGGAGCCACCAATGGTGCTGCAAAGAAGCGCCCACGCACGGAGTGAAAGAAAGGGACCTTGGAAACATACCCTAATTTACTGTCCATTTCTACATTGCATCTCATCGATACCTTGTATAGACTAGATCCCTTCTTTACGGACATCTTTTATAAGCCATCTATGTATGAGAGCTTCTTAGAATTTCAATGCGTATTATATATATGTTCGCATCACCAATTCGGGTCCCAAGTCTAATGTGTCCATCGGCATCCCACCTCGACATCACAATCTGATGGTATCATAAGGCTGCCATAGTACCCCCCCTTTGGCAGGTCTACAGACCTGGATTTCGCTTTCCCCCACCAAGTGCCAATAAATCATGAAATAATCCTGATTTCTACTCACGAAAAACGACAGTCAATCATGAAAGGGTGGGGGGGTACTATGGCAGCCTTATGATACCATCAGATTGTGATGTCGAGGTGGGTCATACTGTACCATTACGACCGGGTGTTCATTGGGTGTGACATGTGACACCAAGTGTCCGTTATTCCGAGGGTTCAAAACCCATGGTGACCTGTGACAAAGTGTTCATTAGTGTGCATCTGTGACAGAGTATGCCACCTATAGGCAATATTCGGGCAGAGTATGGCTCATTTGATGATTTTAACTCTAAATTACAGTTATTTTTGACATGCAACCCCGAAGGGGAAGAAAAATTGACTATTTCATGACTTGTGACCATTTCTGGAAGTGTCATCATCCTAGTGTGACCGTTACATTGAGCCAAAAGTGTCCAGTTCATCGGGGTATGTGACGCGTGACTGAACACCCGGTCGTAATAGTACAGTACACGTACCCAAAACTCGGGAATCACCCCTTGTCTGGTAGATGTGCGTCTGTGGATGGACGTAGCTCAACGAGGGCCGTCTGAGTGTGGGTACCTAATCTGCAAATCGGCTAATTATGTATATTGCCCCATTGTCAGGGTAAAGAGACTCAAGACTTGCTGTATCCCCTGCCACAGAATGTGATGGTTTCGAACCTCCTCATCTGTATCTCATGACGTTGATCTTCCAACCCGAGTTTACCATATCCTTATAACGCGTCGAACCACTCAAGGCGAACTCTTGGGCCGCCGATTTATTCATGAAGGTCACCTCTGCGATGTGTGCGGCATGTGATGAATCCAATTTCCGATGCTCAAGCATGTCGAGATGGGAGCAGAAGCTATTCTGGGTATCGATGGCGCACACCAGTGTACGGACCTCTGGAACCAGAGCTCCAGACGCCATGCCCTCCAAAGTCGAGCCTATCAAGACGCTTCGCGAAATGGAAAGAGACGTGAGTGAAGGCAGTGCCTCCAGGAGTTCTTGGAGGTGAGGATTTGATATAGGTACGTTTATTTTCAAGCTCTGTAAGCAGCCAGAACGGGTGATGACCTGTGTGCACGAAGCAGGCCACTGAGGGACGGGGTAGAAGTCTTTCAAGCAAAGGTGGGTGAGGCGTGGCAGCGTCAACGCTTCGATACATTGCGGGTAGTCAGCGAGCGTGTGGTGGCCAGGACGTAGAGTCAGATGTGTCAGTTCTGGAAGGAGACATGGTATCGTCTCCAAGAGCGCGTCATCCCCATTGTCGCTGAGACCGAGTGTACAACGATTGAGAGAAGCACATTGTCGCAAAATGGAAAGAGCGGCCTGGGGACGGAGGCGGGAACATGGTAGGTGGAGGACAGTGAGTTGTGCCAGAGGGAGTTGGATAATAGACGGATAGGTGGCAAACATGTTGACTATCAGTTCACGGAGCCTTGGGGAGTTTTTCAGCACAGAAAATGTAGTGGCTGCAGTTTCCCTATCTACGCTGACCGTCACGATTTCAAGAGACTTGGCGATACCTGCGGGTAAGTTCAGGAATGATTCAATACATGCTGGGTGTCCTCGGAGAAAGACCTCTCGAAGTCGATGGATATTGGAAGAGAGAAGGTTACTGCTGTGTTTTGCGATCGGCTGTGAGAGAACAGGGCCAAAGTTGGCGCGTATGGAGAGGGGCCACTTGCTGTTTGCGCCAATGAGCTCTTTTGCGGTCCGGAGGTTAGGTGCAAAGGAGCCTGCGCCCATCCACCTGTTGATGCTGAGATCAACTCTGGTCCATATTCTTGGCATGCTGAGGGCAAGCTGCCTCCATGCGGAACAAACGGAGACGATGTTCCAAGGTACGTTGGTGTCGTCCTTTGGAACGGGAACTCCCCATTCTGGGAGGGACCAAAGAAAGATTTCGGAAAGGATTTCTCCTGGAAGGTCACGATGCGGAGCAATAGAGATTCGGTACTGTTTGATTTGAGTGGAATGATTAGCGTGTTGTCGGCGGAGGTCGTCGAGCAGGGCCTGTATACGGGGAATCTCTTTGTCGAGAGCAGCGAGGTGTTCCTCTGTGGATTGTATGAGGGACCGAACATTAGGCTTGAGTGACCCAGGCAGGGGATAGTTGTTCGTCAGGGCAGCTACGATAGCAATTTCGAGCAGACTATCGTTGGTCATTTGTGAGTAAGAACAATCACTTGACCTTGTACATAACACTGACTCAACCCTTGTCTCCTTCGCCTAGGCAATAAACCCAACAAAGCAGAACAATAGCTGGTCTCTCCCAAATTTCAAAATGGTGAGCCTGCATTGTTCTATGTAGTCACGCGTTCACCATCACCAGGACAGACTCAAGTCTCTCTGCTTGTCAATACACCATCTCCAACATGTCTGGAGAGCCTCACGAGCTACCTGCATATCGGCGCCTCCATCGGGATAGACCTGTCCTTATCATGGATGATGAAGGAAATCCCACACCTGTACTCTCAGATGCACCTTTGCCACTGAACCGCGCTGAAGGAGCAGGAGCAGACGAAGAACTCTTCCCCCGGCCTTCACCTGCGCCCTCTCCGCGACGCCCCTTGCCACAGTTTGAACCAGACCCCGAGATAATGCTGCGCTTTCCAACACCACACGACACCTTCAGCCCCTCACCATCACCGCCGCCTCAACCAGCTGACCGGCCCCTCGTAGAATCCACTACCCTCGTCAAACCAAAGATGAAATTTGTTTATCCGCCTATCCCTCGAACCCCGCCGACACGGGACGATGACGCCAAAGGCAGGGAGCGCGCTTTTTCCCCCGGCGACTGCTGGCTGCGTAAGATGTTGCATGACCTCGAACGCGAGCGCAAAGAACTCTGCGACGATTTGGAGGATGCCAAACGCGAAGTGAGTGAGGCCCTGACGGAAGTCACCAAGGCCGATCTCGCGTGCAAAGAGGAGATTGCGCAGACGCAAGGCTTCGTGAAGCAACTGCAGAATGTTGTCGGAGCGGATTTCATACAGTCACTCATAGCAAGCATTGAAGAGGACGATAAGGAAGAGAACGCTAACAAGGACGATGCTGATGGGGAGGATGCCGATGAAGATGTTTCCGATGAAGAGGGTGAAGAATTTAATGCAGACCTCGATGACGAAGCCAGCTATGGGGACCTAGAAAACACTCGAAGAACTGTCAGTTTGACACCACCAGCATCCAATGCTCACGCTGATGCCTCCCCGACCGAGGCTTTTGACTGCGATGGTGCTAGGTCTGTTCCCACCTCGCCTTCCAGGTCGAAAAACTCATCCTCTTAACAGTGAGCGAGGGGCAGACGTTTTCTTACCGGAAGACCATGAGGCTGAAGATGATAACCCTTTTGCATCAGCTCCAACCAGTTCCATTCCCTCAACGGCGAGATTTAGCGACGTCCAAACGAGGGAACCCATACCTACTAGGAGGAGCTCCTCGTGAGTATTCACGAGGCTTACCGTTTGTCATTCGGTCCTCATGCAATTCTTTCAGCCCGCCAAAGCGATCCCTACGAGCCAGCAATAAACGCGCTCGCACTCCTGATGACCTCGCCACTGACGACAACTCGGTCAGGCCTAAACGCTCCAAACTCTCCCATGACGCATCTTCGAACAACCGCGACAGGTCTCTCCTTCCCATCACCACTTCACCAGTCCACTCTGCTCCCGCCGCCTCACCGTCCTCGTCACGCAAGCGCGCTCGAGATGACGACAACGACGACAATGCGAGTGAAGAGGAGGTGGAGATATCCATCCGGGCTTTGGGGCCCGCGAGCAGCAGCAGCCGCATTTGGAAGAGACAGCGATCAGGCGACAGTCACTTTGCTCATGACAGTGGTTCTGCACCCATCATGCTTAATCAGCCATTGAAACTCACAGCTGCTTCTCTTGGGGAAGGCGGGGAGGACTGGGGTTCGGGTGGCTCGGATGTGGAGCAGGCCTATGAGGACGAAGACGAAGACGAGGAGCAGGACCTCGAGCAGGATGGCACCATGATCTCGTTCGACGACCTCAAGGCTGACGAGGATGATGTTGATCCGGAGAACCAGCAGTTGAGTTATCGTTGCCGAGAAATGGTCCGGTGTCGGCCTGAAGATGCCAAAGATGGGGCGCTGGTTGTCGCCGCCGATGACGACGAGGCGGAGTTGGCCCTGTGGAAACGCCGCGAGTTGAAACGCGATATGCAGCGCATACGCGAGACCGCTGCGGGCGACGTTGAGACGTTTGTGTATGATGAGGTTCCGGAGTATGGTGAGCGTCTCGTGCACCATGAGAAGACACTTGCGTCGTGGAGGAAGTCGCGGGAGAGGAAGAGGAAGTGAGAGGGAAGGAAGGAAGGAGATCCATCATTGTACCATTTGTTCTTCGTTTTATATTCCTGTAAGTTAGAGTGGTGAAAGGCGTAACTAAACATTGCTGCTTAGCGAGATCCCTTTGTCATTAAATAACATGGTGCCTCAAGGCACTTGACCACCATCATATCAACATCTCCAGCACCCCAGCCTCACCTCCCTCGTCTAGTCGTCGGTGTCGATTCCCATCTCCCAATATGAGTGTCAACTCGCCGAGCCTTGACAGTGATGCTTGTAAACCCCCGCGGCCGTAAACGTTAGTAAGGGCCAGTACCAGGAACGCAACTTACGAAGTCGCGTCTATTGATCGTCTGTCAGCGTCATGTGCATCTTCCAGATAGACACTTTCAGACGGATGCTGTGTACTCACAGGCTATCGCAATGAGTCTTCCATCACCAACCGCTGAAGACAGGGCACCTTTCGAAGTTAGACCGTTCTTTGTATTTTGGTGGAACGACTAATAATCCATCCAAGAACCTCACAGGTCGAGTCCAAAAGTTTGGGCAATTTTACTTCGCATATGGAGGTTCTGCCGATATTTACAGAGGGATCTTGACCGATCCTCTCACGAATACTCATCGAAGGGCATGTTTCGATATTCACCTTGAAACCAATGGCTCAATATCATTAATCATCCAGGTTGCCGTCAAGATTCCTCGAGGATCTCATCTCAAAGAAGAGGATATGGTGGAAATAACTCGAGTTGAGTGTTGATTCGATATTCACCTTGAAACCAATGGCTCAATATCATTAATCATCCAGGTTGGCGTCAAGATTCCTCGAGGATCTCATCGCAGAGAAGTGGATCTGGTGGAAATAACTGGAGTTGAGTGTTGAAAGACTTTGTACCCGCCGATCCTCTATCTCAATATTCCCTCATAGCGACTCGATCGTGGAGCACGAGTCTGGAGTGGCTTGCAGCACGACAACGTCTTACCATTTTTGGGCGTCGCCTATGACTTGGCGCCCACCCCCGCTCTCATCTCTCCGCTATGCGAAGAAGGCAACGTTATGCGCTACCTTGTCAATCACCCCAATGCCGATCGAGCACAAATCGTGACAATATTCTCTCTCTCTTTCATTGCATCTTTTGATGGGCTTTGTAGATCTATGAGATTGCAAGAGGCTTGGAATATCTGCACTCTAAGGAGGTTATCTATGGTGACCTGACAAGCGTAGGTTGCGACATTCAGGTCTGTGGACTTGAATGACCTGAAAATAGAAAATTTTATGTCTAGGATCACATACTCATGAACGACGACGGAAGGCCGCTCATCAAGGGTTACGATTTTTATATAAGGGGTTTTCTGAGTGGCACGATACGTTACATGGCTCCAGAATTGATTAGTCCACAAGACTTCGACAAAGACTCTGAAGCTGTTTTCACTAAACAGAGTGACGTATACTCCTTTGCAATGGTCGGCATAGAGGTCCTCTCATTTCAATCGACTGATACAAATGCAGTATTGATGTATTTGGATGCCCCAGATCCTCACAAACAAGCAGCCATTCCACGAAATCAGCTCTGCCACCGATGTCCTGTTTTTCAAGTGTAAAGGTTTGCCAACCGACTATGTCTATTTCGGGGAATATACAGAAACATGGAAGATCCTTGAAAGCTGTTCAGCTGTTGACCCCCGGATGCGGCCTGTGATGGTTGAAGTTCTCCTCAGTCTACCGCCCCAACGGGGGAAAATTCCACCCAAAACAAGCGGAACGAATGATAAGACTGAATCGATTGTTGTCGCTCCGATATTCGTCATGGTGGACGACCCTGCAACTTTGCAGTGGGATCAATCCTCGCAATGTATTTTGGCTCATCAAGCTTCCTCCCACAGCTCCTCTGTGGAACCCTTACTTCAGTCGGTGCTTGCCAACATGCAATTCGAGGGACAATATATGATACAAGTGGGTTTCAACGAAAGATCGTTAACCCAGGGGATGCTTGTGGAAGAAATATACCTTCTGCTCAACGGGGACTTACAGCCATCCGAGGATGATATATGTGCTGCATTCACACCTGTTTTTGCCCCCTTTCCCGGCATCGTCTATACCCGTCACCAAACATATTACATTTCCATCTATCTGCCTCCACATGGTTCTGCCAGTCGGCCCCTTGAGGTGGAAAGCAAAATCCATGCTGTTCAAAAGGGAGGCAGCGTCTCAGGAGTTGTTAGTATTGGTAACCAGAGTGCATCGCACTCCGGGGAAGGCGCTAGCAATCAGAAGAAGGGCATCCAGAACGTTGTTGGGGGCACTCCAAAGGAGGGCGGTCGTGAACCAGGCGGCGGAAGCGATAGCTCCAGTGAAGATGACGATGATTTCAAAGGCAAGGGAAGAGATCTTGGTGCCAGACGCAAGGCGAAGGGCCGACGTCGTGGATCCAAACTCATCAATATTCCTTTGGAATCAAACCTCTCAATCAAAGGAATCGACGGGTCTCATCAAATTACCGCAGGTTCTGGGTTTGATATTACGGTAAAAACATAGTTTTCGGTGTTGAGGTCGAACGACACCTGATATGACATTCAGGTCAACGAGAATCAGTTATCCTGTCCAGCCGATTCGGGGTGGCCCAATTGGAGCAGTCCCTGGTTCAAAGTCAGCATGCTCAATTTAGAGTTTAATTCGATTCCGGTCAACCACCCACCTTATTTTTTGTCATTCGCTCAAGTTCGAATAGCTGCTTCTTCGTTGCGCGACTCCCTGGCGCTGTTGGATCGTTTACCTAAATCTCTCCCTAAAGAAGCTGATTCCGCGAAGAAGACAGTGACTAAAAGTAGAGCGGCCAACCTCGGGATCACTTTGGGCGCGAATCCGACCATTAAACCAGTCATTTCTGCAAGTCAAACATCTGGAGTGGAAATAGCCACAACCAGGTGGATGATCACTTCACATGCGGGCACAAGTATAGATGAAACACTCCCCGACACGGCGTCGCGCTTTGCAGTGTGGAAATATGGACATAACGATCTCATATTTGATCGTGTCGAAGGGTGGAGTTTCGATCATGATCTCTGCCCTTCTGTTATGTTCGGGTTCGAACATATCAAGACCGAGGTGCAGGTTGAATTGACGGTATTCTGGACGTTAAACCACGATCCTCAGGAGCTGAAACGACGAGAGTTCCCGATTTTGTGGCGACGGGCGAAAGCGAGCAAGTCAATCTTTGGAAATTTCATCCATCACGTAGCGGCACTTGTCGATCTGGAGAAAGTCCCAGATGACCGTTCGTGGGTTATGCCCGCCCAAAAAATACATATCATGGAAAGGGAGAAACTCACTGCGTCAAAAGGGACCATCCATCTGGAACGAATTACAGCAGTCGCAAAGCAATCTTCGGGCAGTGGCCCTCAGCTGAATGACTCTGTATCGACGGCGTGTGAAGTCTCTGTGAAAACAGTCGTTGAAGGTAGAGTGAGCTTGACTCGGGCAGAAAGAACAGGTAAGGGATTGTCTACACATCGCTGTATTTTTTGATCTGAAGTACCTGCCATCGTGATAGGTGGAGCAGCATTGACGGTACAACTGTCACCCTCTCCGACAGCTGCACAACCTCTCACCATACCGACACCTGCACCTTCACCCCAACCAGGACCACAAAGGAAGAATGTCTTGTCTCGAGAGCGGTCGGGCTTGACTTGATACAAGAGTATGTCCAATGAATCGCGTCAATAAATAACATCATAAACCACACAAAGTACATCAGCAGACACATGTACAACATAACATGTATGTAGTCACAATCATATTTACATATTTACTTTTCCAACTCAGGACTGTCAATGTAAGACATTCGAAGAACATCTCGCTATACCTCCCACCTGGAAGCATCAGGAAAACCCTAATTGGTAAAATTCGTGTCAGTGGACATCCACCGGACCAAATGGAAGATCAGTTCGTCAGATGGACCACTTGCTGCTTTGATGGACACACTGAGGTTCAAGTATTTATCAAATGTAAATATGCTGGCATATTATTATGAGAGGCTCTTGTCAATGGTCTCCAGTAGAGCGTATTTGCAACGGCTCCTGGGCCACTTTTCAAACAAATTGTTGAGAACTCGCTTAAAAGTGATGGCTCCACAAGCTGGTGTTGAAACTTTTCCCATCACGTAGATTAGATTAGATTAGATTACATCACGTGACCTTTACATATCTTCATTACATACTTGTTTGGTTGGTACAAACAGTAGTACGGTATATAAGACCAGGAAACTGTCAATATCAACAAGTTGTCTCTTGACTCTTAACCAGCTCCATCGCTCTTACCAGCCTCAACCGCTCTCACCAGCCTCACCCCTCCCAAACCATGTAAGTGGCTAGAACGGTCATGTAGAGTACTTCCACTGTAGCTGGTTGCTCAGTACATCTGTGGCTAACGCCCAGGTGGAACTTCAACAGGTTATGGGCCCCGGATAGCAGAGGGACCTGGGAAACGCTGGCAACAGTGAGTACCTGCCCACTCTACCCTGGTTGGCGAAGAACCGATCGAAAGATCTAGGTTCTGAGTCTCACTTCTTCACATATGAACCTGGGAACGTCATTACAATGCGGACAACACGTCCGACCATGTGGAAGAAACAGTTGAGTTTGTTGCTCCTGCCATCCACTTCCCCCCTCTTCAGGCACCATCCTTCATCACTGTCACTGGCCGCGGGAAAACGATGAGTACCGCCCAGCCAGACTCTCAAAAAATGCAGTCGCTCCTTCAGCGAATGAACCCGCCTCCATCCCAGTACACCGGGCTTCCTTCGGGCAAGCCGTCTGTGTGGAAAAAAAATGACCACGTCAGAAAACTCGCGCGGAGCATTGGTGCTCGTCCCTCAGGGTCAAATCTTCGGATTCTGGATACGATTATCCCAGAAGAAGATGAAAGACCATCCAAGCAGCGTCGAGTCACTCCACCTTTGGATGACTCCCTCAGGATGATGGACATAGACCATCAAAGCGAGCGGATGGGGCCGGAACAATTCGAAGATGGGCTGATCGAACTTGATGGTTCGTCATCTCCCTCTCCTGAATCTGACCAATTAAGGAAAACTAATAACACCTCCTTTCAGATGTGTAAAATATTAGCTAGTACTAGTGCAGAATGTATGGATCATATTGACAGCGATCTATATAAAAAATATACAAAGCACTTTGCGTCATGCACACACTGTAAGGAGAAAGAACACGCACAATGGATCTTAGACTCCGGTGCCTCGTTACACTTTACCCATGAGTTCAAGGACTTTGCGTACTACAGGCCTCTCAAGGCTAAGCGATTTGTCCAAACAGCTGCAAAGGGAAAGAAACTGGAAATTCTCGGAGTTGGGGCCGTTCCAGTACGGCATACCCTAAACGGGGAAATAAAAACCCACCTTCTCCGACCTGTATTCTACATTCCAGACATGGACACACGCCTATTGTCCCTAGGCGTCTTCCTCAATCACGGTTACAAAGTAGACGGAATGCGCGGAGAAATTAACATCTCCAAAGGACAGAACAAAATACAGTTCTCGCCTCACATTCTCAGACAAACCATTTATTGGTTAGACACTGAAATACGCTATGACCAAATCCACGCGATCTCTAGCGAAATCACTGTTGAAACCTGGCATAAACGCCTTGGCCACCCAAATGACCAGGCGCTCAATAAGATTCCCACCAGTACCAAAGGAGTACCCAAAACATTAGTACATGAGAAATCACAGGAAAACTGCACAGGGTGTCTCAAAGGGAAAATGCCGAATCAGTCATACCCCAATTCAATGACGAGGGCTGTCAAACCCTTCGATCTGATTCATTCAGACCTGAAACAGATATCCACAGCATCGTACCACAAGTACAAATATTTCCTTACCTTTTTGGACGATTTTTCTTCCCATGTCTGGGTCGTCTTGCTTAGGAAGAAGTCAGGCGCCATCACGGCGCTGAAACAATTCCTTGCGATGATCCAGAATCAATTTGCCGCCACCCCTAAAAAATGGCGGGTTGATGGAGGTGGAGAATTTGATGAATACAAGGATGTACTTGCCGATCATGGAATTCTGATCGATGTCACGCTCCCATATCAGCACCAGCAGAATGGTAGAGCAGAAAGGATCAATCGAACACTATGGGAAAAATCTCAGGCATTGCGCTTCGATGCGTGCTTACCGCCCATGTGGTGGGAATTCTGTTTGGAACACGCAGCATTTCTCTACAACAGAACCCCCATGCAGCGTCTTGAATGGAAAACCCCTTACTTCAGGGTGACCAATGAGATCCCCGACATGTCTAGCGTCAGAGTATTTGGATGTCAGGCATATGTGGCTTTGTCCAGCTTCACTCCGATGCGGGAGTGTTCATTCACAAAAGTACCCACGGGGAAATTGTAATCGCTGTCATCTATGTCGACGACTCTGCTTTTCTCGGCACAAACCAGGAATACACGCTAGAGAAAAAGAAGGCCTTCATGACCACATGGGAATGTAGGGACCTAGGGCACCTTGTGCCTGATGGGGAACCGAAAGAATTTCTCTCTATCCAAATAAGGCAACACGGGAAACATATCTTCATCGATCAAGTACCTTATCTTGAGAAAATACTCGAACGAACGGGGATGAGCGAATCTAATGCCACCCATACCCCACTTCCTACGGGCTACAAACCCATGGTGTCCGACGATGAACCCAATGCAGAACTTCGATCAAAGTACCAATCCGTCATCGGATCACTTCTATATCTGATGATTGGAACAAGGCCAGACATCTGTTTTGCCGTGATTAAAATGTCGCAGTTTTCCGCAAATCCCACCAAACACCATTTAGAAGTGGCTAGGGATATTTGCAGGTATCTGAAGGCGACAAAAAATTACGCAATCATGTATGATGGCAACTCAGGGAAAGGAATCTATGCATTCACAGACTCCGACTGGGCGTCAGATGAAAACACGAGGAGGTCTACCACTGGCTTCTTCATATCACTGGCGTCTGGAGCAGTGACATGGGTATCATCGGCGCAAAAGACCATCGCCCTCTCTTCCACAGAAGCAGAGTATATGGCGTTATCAGACTGCAGTCGCGCAGCAACATGGCTGAGAAGCATGCTTGCCGAACTTGGAATGCAGATCGGATCAGTACCGATCTACGGAGATAACAACGGCTCCGTCTTTATCGCATCCAACCCTGTAACTGAGAAGCGATCCAAGCACATTGACGTGCGATTCCACTTCGTCAGAGAAAAAGTCTCCGAAGGAATAATTACGGTCGAATTCATTGAAGGAGTGAACAACCCTGCAGACCTTTTAACTAAGAATCTGGGGAAAATCCTCTTTTCCAAGTTTATCCCGTACTTTGGATTGATAAAAAACTAGGCGAAATAAGAGTACCTATATATATGTGGGAAAAAGTAAGATGTATTTAGAAGTATGTACTAAATATGGGGGGGTGTTGAAACTTTTCCCATCACGTAGATTAGATTAGATTAGATTACATCACGTGACCTTTACATATCTTCATTACATACTTGTTTGGTTGGTACAAACAGTAGTACGGTATATAAGACCAGGAAACTGTCAATATCAACAAGTTGTCTCTTGACTCTTAACCAGCTCCATCGCTCTTACCAGCCTCAACCGCTCTCACCAGCCTCACCCCTCCCAAACCATGTAAGTGGCTAGAACGGTCATGTAGAGTACTTCCACTGTAGCTGGTTGCTCAGTACATCTGTGGCTAATGCCCAGGTGGAACTTCAACAGCTGGCTGAGTGATCAGCGCATCAGCACGTGAGAGCATTGCGCCGACCATGGATGCGCACTGACACCGTAGGATAATCCTTGCCAGTGTTCTCCCACTCTCTCATCCTCGTATTCTACCTTGCAAAGCAATCAACAAGTAAATGAGACATGTTTAGTCACTTGACCGTAGATGCGTTGAATCAACCATCACTGATATACGGATTTTACCACGTGATGGGCCTCCACTGCAGCAGCTGATGGTAACCTTTTGAAAAGTGAAACCGTCGAAAAGGCCGTTGCAAATACGCTCTAGTGATGCACTCTTGGACCTGATAGTATATCAATTGACTCACATCAGCAAACCCAGATGTGTAGTCACATGCAGTGCTGTAGCATCACATAGCACTGTACCTTGGTAGTGCATGACCATTGTAGTGTGCTGTAGTGTGCTGTAGTGATGTAATGTGTCATAGCATCATAATATTGTAGCATTGTAGTATCAATAGACCTTGTAGCTGTTACATTCCGATCCATTCCGACGATTTCCGACCAATCCCGACACCTCCGACACCTCCGACACCTCCGACATTTTGACTAATACTTATTATGCATACTTACTGTTATGAATCTCGTTACTACGTACATTACTTACATCCGATCATTTTACTTATGTTAAGAATCTCCGACAGCCACTCGTTATCCGACTCCGACGAAGCCACACGTCCTCCGACATAGTATTTAAACTTATGTAGAATCGTGTATTAGCTTCAGTTTGAATATCAACTTAGATTTGACATCATACCTCCCGTCCTCTTTCCGACTCTTAACTTGAGTCCGACCTCCGACCTCCGATCCTCCGATCCTCCGATCCTCCGAAATAAGGACACCAACGTATTAGCGAGGGCGCAACACACAAGTTGAAGCCAAGTCCTTGCCCCTACGTTGCACGCGCTCCGACCTTCCGACCTTCCGACGCGTCTGACGTAGCTCCGACGTTTTGTCGATCAGTTCTTAACAGTATATTCAAACTGCCACTCGCTTATCCGTATTTCAAATTCCAGTTATGGCAGCCCACAACACACAGAACTCCCGCGCAGCAGCAGCCGCAGCGGAAGCTTCAAACCTGCAGGACACCAGGGCGACATTTCTACATATGTTCCAAGATATTCCCGCAGAAGAATCTGCACCCAAACCTGACCCCATATCTCTGACACCTCATCTCCGAACACCTCAGACACAAGGACCTCCAATTCCTGAAGAATTCCGTTCTTTTAAATCGCCGACCTCTCCTTTTGACGATAACAATCCTTTCCGTCGCGAGCAAACTCCAAACCTCGCCGAAGCAATTATGCTTATGACGCAGGAGCTCCGACGTAGAGAGACTCCGAAAACTCCGAAAAAGAAATCGAAGGAACCCGACACTTTTGACGGTTCCGACTCTCGGAAACTCACCAGTTTCCTCGCACAATGCACGCTATATTTCCGAAACAACCCCGCTTTTGACGACGATGATAACAAAGTCAGTTTCGCTCTGTCGTACCTCTGAGGAACCGCGCTCGAATGGTT
>OY751495.1:2331011-2362271 GCA_963565915.1 Entoloma clypeatum
AGGGATTCTGTTCTCAAACCAGACACGACCAACCGAATCGGGCTTCTCATAGTAAAAACGGATACACAGGTCTCGAAGTGCAGGGTGTGCCCAGTTTTCTGTTCGATTCTATAAAAATATGTTATCACTGTTCACAAAAGGAATTGGTAGTCATGGTTATACTTCTTCGTCTTTTCCGTTCTGAAGATAAAAGGCATTGCGAATGAGGTGGATTACGTTCCGTTCAATATTCTCATATGCTTGGAGTTGGTTGTGGCTGTCGTCCTCCAGAAAATCGGCATAATGTCGCTTAACAATTTCTCTCGCTACATCCTTCATCCTACCACGCCATGTTGAACCTTCCTTGAATACCTGAGGTCTTGCATGAACACAGTCTCCAATGAGCAAAGGGAAAAAACTCACGACGATGTTCATGTTTCGATCCTGGCTATATCCTGGTTGCAATACATCATAACCATGTCAAGAGCAACAAATGAAATAAAGAACAAACCCTCTTCAAGAATATCACCATTATCTTGACGTTCATTAATGCATTCCTTGAGGATATTTGCAGCTTCGTGCAAGTCATTCTGGCGCTCTGGAAATGGGGCGATCGTAGCGAGATGAAGTTGATAAACATATTTCGCCTGCGTGAGCACAACCTTCCACCCTGCAGGATAGTACGTCAGAGTATCAGGGGTCAACTGTTTTGGTCCTCTTGAGCCACGGAAGGCACGTTTGGTTTCAATGATCTCCTCATCTTCCTCTTTGTCGACATCATCCAGATCTGCAGCAGCCTGGGCGTTAGCATGGTGATGTAGCATATCCACGTTTGGAGCACGTGTTGCATGGTTTCTCTTCCTATGTGCGGCAACGATATCTTCCCCATCAGATTCGTCACCCCCGTTGTTGTTGTTGTCATTGTGGATAAAGTCATCGCCACCCTGTCATACACGATTGTTAGGTTGAAACTTTATCCCGAATCATGCAACGGACGGTCCGGACCTCTTGTTGTGGCTCATCATCATCGTCGTCCTGTCTAGATGCCCCATCTGCAGTTCGGTGTTCAGCTCCATCATGAACTCGCACCTGGGCAGAGCTGCTCGCAGATGCCGGGACCATACGATGTGGAGCTTCACGTCGATGAAGAGTTTCAATAGCCAAACGTTCATCCTCATCGGGAGATGCTTCATCCATGGCTGCTGAAAGTAAGTTGAGGTGAATAGCAAAAACTATTTGGGATGTACTTACACTCGATATTCTCAATATGTTCGGGCTCACTATCGGGAACAATTTCTTGCTGGTTTTTGGAATGCATTGTATGGTTTGCGTGATGGCCTAGTTGATGGATGTTAGAGACAATAAGGGTGCCAGCTGGACGAGTCTACCTATTGCGGGATGAGGCCCAAATTTGGCAAGGCCAGCATCATTGAAACCATAGCGTGAACCTGCTTTTGCATGGGCAAATCCAGGCTTCAGATGGGACTCACATGGTGAGAGTGGCGAGGCAGGATGTGGGGAAGCTTCTTCATCCTCGGAAGTTAACGGTACACGATTGGCCTGTTCAGACATTAGTTTTGACAACTCTCTGGAAAGTGAAACTTACCTTTCGTCGAGAGCTTTGCTGTCGCTTTGGAGGAGGGGCCATATCATTCTCCAAGATGTCCTCCGGGATCGCGTGGGCAGGTTTGCGCTTGTTGCTGCCCCGCTCAAGGTCAGGACGAATATTTTCGCCAACCTTCCTAAGTTGTGCCACAGCTCCTCCTATTCCACGAGAAGACCACACAGGTCGGCCATTTCCATTGACAGTCGCTGTCGGGCGCGTGAGATACTGGCACATTCGCAGGAGTGTCATACCTTCATCCATGGGAACATCGGCATTGCCCCCCGACTTTGCAACACTGGGACTTGTTGGTTGCAGTTGCGGTTGTGGTTGCAATTTCCGTTTCGACTGGCGAGACGTGGCCACAGAACGACCAGGACCTGCTGCTTTTGCAGCACCTCGAGTCATTGCACCACAACGCGAAGTCAACCAGTTGTGTGGATCCAATTTAACTAAGTACTGAAAATGTAAATATTTGTCTGATCAGTATAAGCGGTGTCATAAACGAACCTGAAAATACACAAACATGAAGGCGTGGACCGCAAATGGTTCAAAAGTTTCCCGAAAGTTCCTAAGGGCCACCAGAAAACGAGGAGTGAAGCTACATGTTTCATGATATTGGATCAATAGATAGACATGAAATACAAAAATTAGTCAAGTACGACTTGGAATGAACCCACACCAGGGGAATAAACAGTACTTGTGGCTAATAAACAGCCGTTAGACGACAAAAGAAGGAAAAGTAGAAGACGAACCTGCATCGACATGAAGATGATGCTCCCCATTACATGCAGTAACGGGAATGCCTTGCGAACACAGGGAATATGCAAGACGGCCCATAGATAAATCAGCATGGTCGACTCGGTTATTGGCATACGTGACAGCTTGCAAAGCAGCTGAGAGTCGACGTCTCGCAGCACGCCTTACTCTCCGAGATTGTTGTTGTTGTGTCCAAGCATTATACATAAGACATTTGGCCTTCTCGAAATCCATAAGACCCTGTTTGTCGAGTAACAGAGTTAGTTCGGAATGAGTAAAAAATCGGATGGCAAAATTAAAGTACATTGGTAGGAATAGTTGAACAGGCCTGGGATGATGAAGGCATTTGTACAATTCTGTAATGCCATGAGCCTGAGTGTGAGTCGTGTGGAGGAAGTTGACGCACTACAAGGTGGATGATTGAGAGTTGATTGTTATGAAAGTGAGTCGACGTTTACCAAGTAATAATAAAATCACCTGACCTCTTCAATCATGCCACTGCGTCAGTACTGCCCAACTTGTGGCCGACCGTTCAAAGATGTAACGTCTCTACTCAAACACATGAACAATCCATTCTGCCTTTGTCGATCTCAAACTATGCACCCCCTTCCAGAGCCCCTCAATTCAGAGCAAACAATGCAGAATCGAGAACACTCGCCGGTTAACTCTCTCTCTCAGGTGCCGATTGATGCAACTCTGAGTGCCCCTCCCATTGAGGTTTCTGGCGATACGGTTTGGATTGGAAGTGAAGAGGACAGCATGGATGTCGACTCTGACTCTCCTGATCCGACGTCAGTTGAAGGGTATCCCGGTGCTGCACGAATATGTGGACGGGGAGGGACGTTCATGGAGAATTTCGACTTGGATGACTTTGCAGAATTCCGCGAAGACCTTCCATACTACCCCTTTGCCTCACGAGATGAGTGGGAACTCGCGTCCTTTCTTCTGCGCTCAAATCTTAGCATGGCCATGCTTGATGAGTTCCTGAAGCTCGGAATGGTGAGTACTTTTCCAATGGATTGTATTTTGTCTGAAATGGCTTTCTAGATTCGACGTCTTTCATTATCATTCATGTCTGCGAAAGCGTTACACAGCCAGGCTGAGCTACTCCCATCAGGACCAAAATGGAAAAGCAAGCATTGGAAAACCAGGGTTCCAACGAAGAAGCCCCTTCAACTCCTTTACCGAGATCCCATCGAGTGTCTGCAGTCCATTTTAGAAAGCCCGCTCATCAGCGACGCTCTCAAACTCGCCCCATTTCAGCTATTTAAGACAGCAGAAAAGACTACTCGAATCTTCACGGACTGGTTATCAGGTGATACTGCATGGTCAATGCAGGTGTGTCTATGTTCAAGTTATCCAAATTTGACATCAATACCTTATCCATTGTCTGTCAGGATGTGCTTCCTCCAGGCGCAATGCTGTTGGGCACGATTCTCTCATCAGACAAGACACAAGTGTCGGTTATGACAGGCCATCGACAGGCTTATCCATTACTCATCAGCCTCGCCAATCTGGACATGGATTTTCGCATGAAATCCTCGAACCGGGCCTTCCTTCTCCTTGCGTTCCTCCCAATCCCGAAGTTCATCGCGAATAAGAAACACTGCGGCGTTCTCCACGCTCGTTTGACGCATGAATGCCTAGATTTCATTGTAGAGCCTCTGAAAACTGCAGCAAAGATCGGAATCATGATGCGAGATCCTGTCGGCAATGTTCGATACTGTTTTACGCCACTCGCCTCCTATATTGCCGACACTCCTGAAGCAGCGCTCCTCTCTGGCGTAGGAGGACAAACATCGTCGATCACGATGGCATCCTACAAACAATTCGGCGATCCCTTCCGTCACGAACCACGAACTGCAACTAAAACATTAGCTCAGTTAGCACGTGTTGAAGCCAGGGTTGACCCATGGGACCTCCCGAATTATATGAAGAGGATTAAGACATTGGGTTTTCGCTTGAATGGCGTCCATCTCCCATTCTGGCGGGATTGGCCTCTATCTGATCCTTCACAATTCCTGACACCAGAACCTCTGCATCACTGGCACAAATTCTTTTGGGATCACGACGCCAAATGGTGTATTCAAGTTGCTGGTGCTGCTGAAATCGATTTCCGTTTTGCGATCTTACAGCCACACACAGGCTTTCGACACTTCTCCGGAGGAATCTCGACTCTGAAACAGGTCACAGGTCGCGAGCATCGAGATATTCAGCGGTATATCGTTGCTCTCATCGCGGGGGCTGTTCCAAAGGAATTTCTTACTGCGGTTCGTGCTCTGATGGATTTCCGATACCTTGCACAAGCACGAGTAATCGACGACAAAACCTGTGTCAAGATCCAAGATGCTTTGCGCGAATTCCACAATTTCAAGGATGCGATTATCAAAGCTGAAGGTCGCCGTGGAAAGAAGGGAAATACACTTGACCACTGGTACATCCCAAAGCTCGAGTTCCTCCAAAGTGTCGTCACAAGTATCCTCGCAAACGGCGTGCCAATCCAGTGGACGGCCGACATCACTGAGCATTGCCACGTCACTGAAGTGAAGGATCCCTTATGCACAACGAACTTCCAAGACTATGAGCTGCAAATCTGCAGGTATCTTGATCGAAGGGACAAATGCCACCGCTTTGATCTCGCGACTGCAATGCGTGAGGCAGGAATCAGTGGGTCCCACATCGCCGTTGATACAGATCTTGATAGAGACGAACCTGACGACGACGGTACTTCTGATCTTTTGGAACATATTGATCCTGTTTCGCGTTTGGTGGGCACAACTCGCGGGACAGTTGACTATTTCACAGAAGCTTCAAAATTGGAGCAGGGATTGAAGCCTGGCATGCCGCTCCCATATCGTACATTTACTGACACCCAGGTTGGATTTCACCTCAACTACCACGCAAGCTTCAATCGTGTGACCGTGGACGAAGTGTCGTCGAAATACAAGTTGCCTGACCTGTCAGCCGCCCTTACTGAATATGTCACTCAAACTCGGTCTGGCACCGATCTTTTCACTGTTGGCAGGCGACGAGCGGCTGTTCGAACTAACCAACAACTCCCATTCTCTCACCTTGAAGTCTGGACAAAATTTCGCTTGCAGTCAAAAGCATACCACGCCCCCCATGAATTGTTACCTCCGAAGACGATAAACGCGGCCCCACCATGCCAGTTATGGCCCTATGGCTATTCAGATCCCGTGGTTTACAACACAGACCCTGAGCAGCAATGGCCGTACAGTGGAATTTCAGGTATTTACTAGGCATCTCCCTTGATGTGTTTACCTCTTCACATAACGTCCAGGACACCATGTCGGTCAAGTCGCGCTTATATTCAGAATTGTTCCGACTACAACACAACTCCCCGACCGCTTTTTGACTTATATCTACCGCTTCGACGTCGTGCCTCAACTCAATCCTGTCTTTTCAGGTTCACGGACCAAAAGAAGTTCCTGCCCAGAACAATCTTCGTCAATGTATATCCTAAAGAGAGCCATAAGGGCAGATAAAACACGTACGGGCGGCATTGTACCACTACAACAGATCCGGGAAGTCGTCGACTTGGTGCCACGATTTGGAGCAGAAGCTGAGTGACGTCTCACAAAGGCAAACAGCCTCGAGTACAGTGCTGAATTTTGGTTAAACAAGTACTTTGATAAGGAATTGTTCTTCGCCCTCAATTAATTGGCTTTCTGGGTAAATTCATCCTCGCGTGCAGGGATTGTCAGGCAGACTTCGTTCAGAATAGACCGACGCATACAATGTAATATAACACTAGTACTACATATTCTGACATAATCAAAACCTACCTCAGTCAGACATCGATAAGGCCATGCCGACGACTGTTTGCCCAAACGGACAAACAGCCCCGCTCGCAAGTCCCCATCTCTTCCAGGGTCTGTCGCTTTGACCGATCGTTTATCAAGGTCTAGGCCATCGTTGGTGATGTCACGAAGCCCCATCGTTTCTTCCCCGGAACCGCTGCACTGTGTGAAACCAGGTGTTACTAGTAATCAGAGGCAAAGATCATACCTACGGTTGTTTCAACCACACCCTAAGCGACCGGGATCCCCTCGATGACCAGCAGCGCAGCCCGAACTCATTCTCGGACTCAATCCCCACCGCCCCACAACCTCACTCCTCCCCACGCAAGCGTCTCATCCTGAAGAAGTCGGGCTGGGCATGCTCAGAACGGACTTGGCAGCGAGAAGCAACGTGGCAACGATCTCTCCGATATCGCACGATGCCTTCACTGCTGCCGAGCCAACTCTCATTTTCTTCTTCTTCTCCACCAAGATCTCGCCAATGCTGTGGTCCGAGTCGGTCGAGGGTCCATAATAAATATCGAATCCCTTGGTTCTCGCCGTCCCAGGGGCACCGGAATTTGGAGAAGTCACGAACGTCCCTCCGTTGCACTAGCCAGTCCCTCAAGCGGCCGGATTGTTGGAGGTAAAGGGGGGACGATAGCCAGTATCGGGATGGAAAGGAAGGATTTGAAGCAAAAGGCCAAGGATGACAAGAAGAATACGAAGGGTGTTCCTGAGGGGCTTCATCACTGCTGTTGCCGTCGTCATTATGGCGTGCGTACGCCAACCCCCCTTTCCCTTGAGCGGAACACGACTCTAATTGGGCAAATGATTTCCAGCGAACAGCTCATTGTTATGTTTGGTCTCGGCGCCCTGAACCGCGTGCTACAGCCAGAAACGACACTGGACAAAATAGAGTTTGTTTTACAACACCCGTTTACCAATAGCCATTTCCACACTACCGTGATCGCCTTCAGTGCTCTTGTGTTTTTGTCCTGCTGAGAGTTATTTTAAGCAGTACTCCTTCATTTACCGAATGCCTGAGTCCCTAATCGTTGCTTGCGTTTTGACCTTTACGTTTCCAATCATCTGCGCCATGGGCGTGTATTCTGACTATCCTTTTTTTGAGAATTCACAGTCCTATCTGGAGGCTGGGACAGAGAAGGCGTCGAGATTCTGGGTGCCGTGCCCATTGCCACCGGCTCGTCGTTCGTTCAGTTCCCCATTCGCTCCTCGAACTCGACATATTTCCGACGGACCACATCGACTGCAGCAATCCCTCTTCGTGAGGTATCATTTTGATGTGGATTTGTCCCATTTCAGCCTTGGGTGTACATGCTCATCGACCCGCTCCAGCCTTCAAACCAAGAGCTACAAACGCTCTTCCGTCCAAAGAATGCGTTTTGGACCATCAAATTCAAACAAAAAAAATACTAACCTCATCGTGTCTAGCTCCTGAACCTCTTAGGATCCCCCAATCGGAGTTCTCCCGCGCCAGTTTCGATTCGCTCGACTGAGATCCTTCTCAACACTCCGATCAACATGGGCACCGGAATATTCGGTGCCCAGGCAAAACTGTTCGACGCATTTGAGTGCACCGTACATTCTATCATATTCACTTGCGCTGTTACACCCACGTCTGGTAATTTCCTTGCTCCTCCCGTCACCAGCAAACAACAAGACATTTGTGGAGCTCACATGCTTGTCCCGGCCCCGGCGCCACCATCTGGCTAGAGAACATACATAGCCAACGGTTGATCATCACTTGTATGCCCTCAATGCCTTTTAGTCGTAGGTCGCGAGGTTGATTTTTCGATTGGGACCGCCCGCACTCGTCGACCCGCTGATCATCGTTTGTATACCCTCAACCTCTTTCAGTCATTGATTATCTTTTGTATACTCTCAACCTCTTTCTGTGGTTGGTCATCGTTTGTGCACTCCAAACTCAAATCGTTGATCATCGTTTGTACATCCTCAACCTCTTTCAGTCATTGGTCATCGTTTGTCCACTTTCAACCCAATCGTTGATCATCGTTTGTACACCCTCTTTCAGTCCCAACTGCCACATCATGTCGCGTCAAATCCAACAGTGAGTAATTCTTCCGTTCGGTTGCCGTTTTCGCGATTCATTTCTCTCCCCAAGCGGTATCGTCCTTTGGAGAGTGCCGTGCCTTTCACGGGCCGACAAGTCTTTGACTTCCGGACGGCTGGGGTGGTTCATTGACACATACAGTGCGCTGCTGAACAAGGTAGGTACCACGGACCTTGTATATCAGTGAGTTTTCAATGCTCTTTCGCTTTCGGCGGTTTTTACGGGTGTTGGGACAGCGGGGGGAACCATAGCAATGGCGAAAAACACCACACGGTCAGAGGCTACGACTCCTCGGGCTGGCATTCATTTGCCGCCCATTTCAACGAACCGACGGGTAAACCCGACGTTCTCTTTTTATACAATGTCGATACGACCTTGAAGAGGAGGTTCGAGGAGTTTACTGCGGATGAAGGGGGCGCTACGATAATAAGGACCACGTACAAAAGGCGCCACGAGAAGTACCTCCCGATAGATAAGATTATACGTGGTGAGTTTGTTTCAAACTTCCCCGTTTTCTGCGTCTGACTGCTCCCACTCATTTCAGTGGAACAGGGTCGAGTTTACTATAGCCCATGATAAGTATATACACTCCCACCTCCTTTTTCACCCCTTATGGGTCCGAACCCGATAGCTTACTACTACAAAGCCCCCTCGTCAACATATAGTCGTGAGTCAATAACGTCTGCAGCGTCACTAGGCTCGCTTATCCGTCTTTTCAGTTGTGGCTGGAGTCGTGCCACAGGACTATCCAAGCAAGCGCACGGCATTGCATGACAGGACTAAAAACCTACCGTTATCATGTATGTTTTCTCGTCCGACTAAAGAGCTGCCGAGCATACTGACATCTATCCTACTATACCGGTGTTCTCCCAGCCAACGTGCCTAGCAACAATGCCCCACGGTTCCAGTGTTGATACGCCGCTTTCGTCCACGTCCTATGGTTTCTGGTTCACGACGTCTCACGTTAAGCATGGCCGACATGTTTGATACTGTGTTTTCTCTCCTCGCCGTTCAGTGTATGTCTTCCCTCAAACCTAGTGTTCACAGTGTGCGCTACTTTGTTCACAGACTTCACCCCTTCCCCCCATTACCGTGCAAGGTGCGCGCAGCCGAATCAGGCCCATTTAATTGAGATGTATGGCTATGCGGCCCACTGCGGGGCTGCCACCTTCCTCCGTGAATTCTGTAGATATACCTTGTTGTGTACTGTTAGATAATGAACCATGAGTATTTCCCAGAAATAAAAAATAAAAATAAAAAAACACCTCTTCCTTCGTGGTGTACACTGAGAGTGTCAACCTATAGAATTATTGAGCCTACACAAGCCTATGAAGCTACAGTACTATGGTCCTACCAGGCTTCTATACTACACAATGTTATGGTGCTATGATGTTACATTGCTATTGGGGTTTAGTACTACATTGCTATGCCTGCCAGTGAGGTTACTACACAGTGCTATGTCTGCTATGCACGTGAGTGTGTTTGCTATGGTTTGCTATGGCCGTGGGACCACTTTGCTGATGTAGCTCCGACGTTTTTGTTGATCAGTTCTTAACAGTATATTCAAACTGCCACTCGCTTATCTGTATTTCAAATTCCAGTTATGGCAGCCCGCACCACTCAGAACTCCCGCGCAGCAGCAGCAGCGGCAAACCTGCAGGACACCAGGGCGTCATTTCTACATACGTTCCAAGATCTTTCTGCAGAACCCAAACCTGACCCCATATCTCCGACACCACGTCCCCGAACACCTCAGACATTGGGACCTCCGATCCCTGAAGGATCCCGTCATTCCCACAAATCTCTGACTTCTCCTTCAGGTAGTCAACCTACACTGTATTGTAATATACGGTCTAGCGAACGCATACACTGTATGGTAAATTACGGAAGCAGCGAATTCGCTAGAGCACCAGCGAATTCGCCACGGCGGGCGGCGACAGAATGAAATGTGGCCGGCGACAAGTCAATGCGGCCGGCAACAAACTCTATGCCCCCGGCGACAAACTCAATGCAGCCGGCGACAGTCAATGCAGCCGGTGACAACGATCGGCCGACGACAGTCAAATGAAATGTGGCCGGCGACAACACATCAATTGACAGTCAAATGTTGGCCGGTGACAATGTCAATCCAGCCGGCGACAACAGGTCAATCCAGCCGGCGACCCTCAAATGAAACATGGCCAGCGAAAAAACTCAATGGTCACCAGCGAAAAGGTTGAAAAGGACCAGCGAAAGGTGGCCGGCGACAACACTCAATGCGGCCCTCAATGCGGCCGACACCAGGATTGCCGTTGTCATCTTGACGGAGTAGTCCGTTGTGGCATGAGACATTGATCTTGCCTGGACGTGTCGCCGGCACAAGACATGTCCTGAGACCGGCGACACGGCGAACACGTACCGGCGAAACGATGGTCGGCGAAACGATGGTCACCGGCGAAAGGAAGGACTGGCGAAAAGGTTTACCAGCGAAAGGAAGGGCGGCGAAAGGAAGGATCGGCGAAAGAATGTCAGTGAAAGGATGTCGAAAGGATGTCGGCAAGGAATCAAGCCGGCGACAACAGTCATCTGTTACAAACCA
Organism: Entoloma clypeatum; assembly: GCA_963565915.1. Taxonomy (NCBI): domain Eukaryota; kingdom Fungi; phylum Basidiomycota; class Agaricomycetes; order Agaricales; family Entolomataceae; genus Entoloma; species Entoloma clypeatum. Next base: position 2,341,826 of record OY751495.1, read on the forward strand.
GGAGGTGTTTCACGTTATCCTATTTTACATTGCAACCCCTAATGTACCTATTCCCCATCGCCCAACCGCCCACCCGCACCCTCCCCATCTTGTTCCTGCATTGCCCCACGATCTATATTGATGATCCTGTCGGCAATATTGTCGCTGACCATCTCATCAACCATTCGCCGGGTGTCAGCCGCCTGGCGCCGGGAAGTGTCAAGGGTGTGGATCCTGTGTACCTCTGCATGGTACAGACGGTGTGCAGCATCCTTGTAGCTGATGCCCAGCTGTGCCCGGAGGGCTTTGACCTCCGCATGAAGCGCGAGAAGTTCTCTATGGCTCAAACCCTATAGAAAGCGGTGAGAGCGAAACACACAGGGGAGGGAAATGACATACTGGTACAGCGGGTGCTGGGACAGTACCCCAGTTGATGAGGCCTGAAGACAGGGCTTCCATAGAAAGGGGCTGAGGAGCAAGGAGGTCAGCCGGATGAATAAGACCGCTGATCGGCGAAACATAGCAAAAGGCTGCTCGGCGAAAAGACCGGCGAACACTGCACGGCGAATAACCGGCGAAGAGCATCGGTGAAGAGCATCGGCGAATGACCGGCGACAACTTGTCGGCCAACAAATATCGGCGACGATGCTCATCCGCACACATGAGGTGGATGGAGTCAAGGAATGTGGTGGTGGGTGGTATGGGGAACAGCTCACCCCTCCTGCGGCGTGCTCAACATCAAGAGAGCGCCGCATCTCTGCCATGTTCAGGGCCAGATCCGTGGCAGGGACAAGGAAATTTGGCACCAGATACTCGTGCCCATCTGGGGTGGTACCTATCGTATAGCCCGGCGGCACATCGTGATGGGGTTGGTTGGATGGGGCAGACATGAGGAGTAGCAGAAAAGAAGGCGACGGGTGGGAATTAGGTTGCCGATCATCACAATGATCAGGGCGGAAGTAGTCACGTGTTATAAAAGTTTGTTTTTTTCATTTATTCAACGGCGAGCGGCGATTACACGCGTTTCCAACTCATCTACCTACCTACTACCAACACATTTCCACAACACCGCCCTCAAGATGTCCGCTACTCCCCGCAAGACCGAAGACATTGTCACCGACTTCGCCCGTTTCGACGCCACCATTCGCAAGGGGATGGCTGATGGGACCATCATTGAAGGGTTAAAGGGGATGAAGGGAAAGTTGGTGAGTAACCCCCGGAGCCGTTGTATTGACCCAATTCTAACGTATTTCACAAACAGTTGAAATTGTTCAAGGAAGTGGCGGGGCAACCGGCGGCACCGTTTGCCAGGTTCGCCTGGATAAATCAGTTCGTCATGTCCTGGGCCCACAAGCGCAAAGAGGACGGGTTTCTGGAAGGTCAACGCCTCGTCCTGGCAACGTTCGACAGCCTGTGGGTACAAGAGGCAACGGCCCCTGTCACTGCACCATTGGCTGGGCCAAGCAATGTGCCGACAGGAGCCGCGGGTGGACGTCCGACACCACGCCCCCTTACGGCGAAGGGCAAAGAACCGGCAAAGGGCAAAGAACCGGCGAAGGGAAAAGAAACGGCGAAGGGAAAGGACACGGCGAAGGGAAAGAACACGGCGAAGGGAAAGGAAACAGCGAAGGGAAAGGAAACAGCGAAGGAACAGGAGGGGGAGAAGAATGGCAGGCGATCAAGGGAGACAGGGGAAGCCCGGCGCGGGGGGTCAGAGGAGATGGAGGTGGACGAGTTGTCGAAGGAGAAGATGGCGACGGCAAAGGAGAAGACAGAAACGGCAAAGGAGATAACGGCGACGACAACGGCGAAAACAACGACGGCGAAAACGACGGCGACAACAATAACGATGGCAAACGAGAAAACGGCGACAACAACGGCGACGGCGAAGCAACCGGCAAAGAAGATAGTGGGTGCAGCAAAGGCAGGAACGGGAAAGGTGGCGAAGGACACACCTGCGAAGATGACGCTGAGGTCGAAGCCAACCGTGGCTTCAAGCAGTGACGAGGACGAGCAACTGGCACCAGCCCGAGGTGAGACGACGCAAGGCCGCAGGAATTACGCTCGGCGAGCCCCTGTCCACACTGGCGAATACAACGACATCCCGTGCGATAGGTGCAAATTGAAGGCGCAGCCGTGTGAGAAGGAGAAGTTTGCGGCAGCGTGTTATGCCTGCTACACGCTGAAGGGGAAATGCCTGACTGGTGGCGAGGCGCCTCAGAGGAAGAAGAAGACCAAGATGGAGGGCCGCAGTGCGTCACGAAAGGCGAAACCGGCGAAGGAGGCACCACGGTAGAAGGCGACGAAGGCGACTGAATATGTGGAGGTAGAGACAGAGGTGGACGGTGACGATGAGGACGACAAAGATAAGAACGGCGATGTGGCGACTGGCCCAGGAGCAACCACCTCCTGGCGACGACCCATCAGCAACGGCGAAGCCAGGGGTGACACTTCGCCGGCGGCGTGTTCGACGCTGCCCCCCGCCCTCACGGATGCACGTGAGTAATTATACTGAATCATTTCTTGGACATCATCTCACGCAGTCTGGCCTGGCAGTGGAGCTATACCTGGTGGACTGGTTCCGCCAGCAGGGAACCATCTCGCAGCGGGCATACCATACACAGAGTGGCGCCCTCTTCAAACTCGAAGGGCAGATCAACAAGCTCACGAACCGCTTCAACCAGATCCTCGAGGGGGCAAATGCACAGCTGGCGATGCAGGAGGAGAACGCGTACTCCCGCCTGTTGTACATGGAGGACACACTAGAGGGGTTGAACGTCAGGTTGACGGACATCGAGAACTACCTGGGTTTCGACCGCCGTCCCGCCCACGACGACCGCGAGTACTGGCGACCCTACCTTCCCCCACCACCAGAAGTCAACGTAGAGCGCCTCTGGCCTGCGGACCCCGAGGGGATGGACCCTGAGCACTACAAGATGGGGGGGTGGCAGCAGGACAGGGGTGCATGGCAAGATTTGCCCCTGCGACGGCCATCGACGATGAGTGACCCGCCATCATCGACCCCTCGCGCCTTGCGCCGACCACCCTTTGCCGGATCCTTTGCCGGGTCCCTCGCCGAGCCCTTCGCCGGGTCCTTCGCCGAGCCCTTCGCCGAAGGTTCTGGGGCCACGCCTGGCCCATCTCGGCGAGTGCCATTCGCCGGTGGTCATCCGCTGGACAACCCCTACGCCGCTTCCTTCGCCGTTGGGCATTCGCCGGTCAGTCGCCGGGATGACTCTCCCTTGCCGTCGCCCCCAGCTGTCACTGCCACCACCACTACCACCACCACTGCCGCTGCCACCGTCACCGCTGCCTCCCACCCCGTCACACACCCCGTCGTTGCCCCTCCTGCAGTCTCCCACCCTGTCGTCGCCCCCCCTGCAGTCAACCTTATCACGCCGACACCAACGACATCCCAGGAGACGGCGCAAGGCACGGTGCAACTCACCCCCCCCCCACCTGCGAGTCCTATGGCTGTCGTCGCAGAGGAGGAATCTGTGACGGAAGAGGATGTGCCCGACACCACCAACACTCGTCCGGTGACCCTCGCCGCCTTGCCTGCCGATGTGCTTTGGCGAAGTCCTCAGCTAAGCGACCACTCACGTTTGCCATCTGCATCAGGCAGTACAGCGTCATCTGAGGGGAAACGTGGACGAAAGCGCAAGGGTGGGGATGACAGCAGCACGACTGGGGGAAAGCAGTCTCGCGCGTGAACACGCGATTTTTTATTTTTTATTCACATATCCATTCAACTCGCTTTCATTTGTTTTACGATTTCCTTATTGCTTGTAATGTAAGTATTGTATGAAAGGCAATACTACTTTTGTCGTTTGGAACGGCGAAGGCCATTTGAGTGATCTGAATCAGTTATTAGCATGGGGATAATTCAAAATCAGAAACACGAATATCCTACCATTTGGTGTAATCAATGTTGGATCAATCACTGAGTCATTTGCTCGATTCAACATCAAAGCTCGTACGGCAGAGGCTAGGACACTATACTGTGGGTCACCATCCAGTGGGCCATTGATCGGCGCCGTGACCATCATGCCCTGTAGAACGAGTTCATTCATTTGCATTTGACCTACAGTCACATATCCGTCACTGGTGACACCTTCGGTAAAATGTTCTTCGGCGAAAGGTCCTTCGGCGACATCACCGGCGAACCTTTCTTCGGCAACATTCCTGACAGCGAATGGATCATCGGCGAAGTTGCCCTCGGCGACAATGGGGCGAACACGGCAAATGTCGCCGGTGGCTATATGACTGCTCGCCGTCCCCTCACTTCCACTGGGCCATTCTGTATCAGACGCGTGATGACTTCCGCTCCCCTGTGAGACGCTAATGCGATGGCGCTGATCTGGGACAGCAAGCAGGCCATTCCTTGCTGATCGGCTCTGCCTTCACCGTCCCCTTTGAGCTTCTGCTAGTATGGGGTATTGGCTTTCCACCTCGTGTCTGTCCTTGTCGACAATCTTCTTGAAGCGAAATGCCTTGCCTGCACCATGTCGATCCTGCCTTGATATGACGTGTTCAAAAAAGGCCTCGATCTCCTTCTTGTGCAGGTTTCGTGGATCCTTGATAGTGAACCCCTGTGGGAGGTATTCAGCTGCCACCAAGAGTCGCGTGTTAGCTGCCAGAGTCCCAAATGGCACATGGTTAGTACGGCCAGCCGACGCAAGAGCTGTCATACTTCCAATCAGCAGCACTCGATTGAGAACAAACTCGCTTACAGTAGTGTTTGGACAAGAACTCGCATAGTAAGTGCTCGAGCTGACCCTTGGTCATTGTTCCAAAAGAGACATCGGGAACGAGGGGAAACCCATTCGGCGAAAGGGCTATTGTCGCTGCGACGGCCAGCTGATCAGTTGCATTCGCCGGAGTCAGTCTGTCATTCGCTGGCGTCAGTCTTCCATTCGCCGGAGCATTCGCCGGAGTCAGTCTTCCAGCATCCGGCACATGTTTGAGGCCCTTAACATACTCCCCAAAAAAACGGCACATCTCATTCACCACGGTGGCCTTGCTCTCCACAAATGACGGTGCCTTTTTACCCATCAGTCCCGCTGAGTCCTCATGACTTTAGCCAGTTAGCCAGTTTTGTAAACTGTCGCCGACCGGCGAACATGACGCACCACATTATTCTGTATTTCCCATCCTCTCTCGGGTACCCATAAAATGTCATTGTCACTACACCCATCTCACGCCAACACTTTGTGGAGAAATCCTCCACTCTCAGGGTTGCCTTGGACTTTGCTAGCCTGTCGTCGTGGTTAGGTGTGTACACTGCAATCAGCGAAGACTTACCGGCGCTGTACCTCAGGAGGATTACCTTGTTCCTGATGCTGGTCCACTAGAATTTGGATTTCCTTCTTACCCTCAGCATCCATGGCTTCATAAATATTTTTTGCGGCACTCAACCTCTGTCCAAAATGTGCTCGGAGTGCAAGATTCAGATTCTCCACACCAAGCATCCTCTTCATTTTCTCCTTTACCTCATTCCCCTTCACCTGCCACACAACCTCCAGTCTACTCACCTTGTGATCATGTTGCCCCCTTGTGGTCACAAATGGTCTCCAGTTGTTCTGGAGCCACTTTGCAAGTCTCTGTACTATGGTTAATTAATCCTGCAACACACATATATAGTCCAACTCATACCTCAGTCCGCTCCTTCACTTCCTTTGGTTCTATTGGAACATCCCCATTCTGTGTCCAGTAGTTGAGCAGTGGGAGCAATATTGAAGTTACGATCTCGCGGCGTGCTGCTGAGGGTGTTGCAGAGCGGTACTCATGCTTGAAATGTTGAAAGGTGGCTCGCTCCTCTGCCGTGTACTGACAGTCAGCTCGAGGCTTCCTTTGTGGCACAAAGTCGGACATGGGTGGTGGGACGTGGAATTATTCAAGAAACATCCTCGATGGAACCCATTGGACATATATTGCTTTAGTGATTTTCGTGAACACATGTTTAATACTTTGATCATTGATGTTTAATACTTTGATCATTGATGATGTACAAAAATGATAGAAGACAAGCTTTTGCGGTGACAAGTGAACACGCGGAGATCATTGTGGGCATGTGTTCACCATGCGCCGTCGCATTTTTGCCCGTTTGAACCAATCCTCTCTCGTGAACCAATCCTCCCCAACCTTTCAATGTTGAGCCGACGATCAAAGCGACAGAAGAGAATTCATGTATATGATGAGGATGAGGATTATCAGGTGGTTACAGTAAAGAAGGTGATTGTATCGACTCGACAAGGACTAATTACCCGAGATGTTGATGTCCCACTATACCCGCCCACCAATTCCAATCTACAATCAGATGACGAGGCAGGTCCAAGCACTGAGCCTGTCAGTGTTGCGATCCCTCCAGATGGCCCTTTTGGTGATGCTGGATGGGAAGGATTGGCGAGCGATGACATGAATCCAAATAGAAACAAGGTACCAGCTAATAAATGATCTCGAGTATAATTACTAACAGGCATGGTAAAGCAACACTACTGGATGCAAGAATTTGTCCATCGTGCCGATTCCTTGTTGGCCGCATTACTCTCCTGAGAAGCTTTGCCGGCTGGTGGATACTGCCAGACATGCACTGGTGAGAAAAGAGCTGTGTGGAGGTGCATAGATTGTACCATAACACCTTTACTCTGTCGTGGGTGCATGCGTCATGCTCATCGACATGACCCGTTGCACCGCATCGAGTGTTGGACTGGTAGTTTCTTTCGCCGTGCCGCTTTGTGGGAGGTCAGTACATACATTCTTGTTCCGCATCATCTGGACACAGACCTCTGCCCATCATTGGAATGGCAAGTCACATTCTTGGAAGAACTTCAGATCCAGCAAGATGAGAAGGAACAGCATCGACTCACGGCAACAGCCTTTGCCGGTGAGAATGCATTCGCCGGTGGGAATGCATTCGCCGGTGACACTACATTCACCGGTGACACTACATTCGCCGGTGACACTAACTTCGCCAGTGACACTAACTTCGCCGATGATGATGCATTCGCCGGTGACACTACCTTCGCCGGTCCTACTGCCGATGGGGTGGACGATGATGATACTGACTACCCGAGTACCGAACTCGGCGAGGATGACGATGAGGACGGCAACTTGATGCCATGCCACGGATATCTCACTGAGAATCCCCTGAAGGCGGCGCCCTTCGCCGACAACACAACGGCCAGCGATTCAGCTGCTGCCGAGGCACACACTAGTTCCATCCCCACCATACCCCAGCATGACTCATTGCTCAACCACTATGTGTGTGTTGTTCACCCTAATGGGATCCATCATCTTGCGCTGGTTACCTGTCAGTGCCAAGGCCAGGAGAGTGTTCACAGCGACCTGATGCACTGTCGCCTGGTGCCAACAACCTTCATCCGGTACAGAACTCTGTTCTCTGTCGCTGTTCTGGATGATTTCCGCCTTTCAAACCTCGAGTGCAAGGCCACGGCATACCAATACTTTCAAAAGCTTCATCGACTCACATTTCCCATGGCACCTCTGAAGGCACCCAACCTCTATCAAGAACTGCTTCGGCTGTCGCGCATCTGGCACTGGTTGAAGAAGAAGTGGGCTGGTCATAGCCACAGAACGGCGACCGGCGAACAGACTGCACCTGCCGAATTTGGCAACTTCTGTCCAGCATGTCCCCAACCAGGAATCAATCTCCCAGAACACTGGAAAGAGGATCCACGACGGTAGGTGCATCATCCCGATATCGTGTTCCTTGGTGAATCAAATGCACAGGTGGGTGTACAATCGGTCTTTTGTCGCTGACGGCAACTTCAAGGCCGACCATGTTCGGCAAAAAACCTCCGGCGAGGTGTGGCTGGATGAGGGTGCTGGTATGATGTCAAAGCGTGAAGACTATCTCAGATTCCTGAAAACCGCCATAGAGCGCCTCACAGTATGAAAGTTTCTGCATTGTTATACAGCCCAGAGATGCTGAAAAATTGATCTTTAGAAGGCACCATGTGAGAACCAGTTTCGTGCCATTGAGCTCGCTATGCTTGGCTCCAAGGCATGCGACATCACTGGCATCGTCGCCGTTGCCTGTGCACGGCATGGGTGTTTTGTCCCCAACGCGATTGCCAATCTGTTCAAGGGTGAGGGCCAAAAAAATGCTGACTGGGTTCTTCTTATGGGTATCAAGTATGGCAATGTGGATGTGGAACAGATCGTCATGATCATCTACGACATCGTCTGTCAATACTTTGTCTACCTTTATGACCGCATTGGTCACCTCCTCCCCCCTGGCCTGGTGCTTGACCGGGCTATCAGCCTCTTTCATGTACATGGCCACAAGGAAGAATGTTTTTTCTGGTATGCCACGTCCTTCATTCCTGGCGCCGCCGTCACTGCCGGTGAAATCCTCGAGACTCTGTGGTCAAATTTGAACGTCATTACAACAACAGTACGGATGGCTACACTGGCAAATAGGGCCGAAACCATTGATGACCATGCAACAGACTCAAATCACAAGAAGATGTTGAACATGGGTAAGTATTCCACAATCATCCCTTTCTTGTTTCCCTGACGATTTCTTCGCTGATATCCTTTCACCGACATTCTTTCGCCGATCATCCCTTTCGCCGGTCCTTCCTTTCGCCGATCCTTCCTTTCGCTGGTCCTTCTTTTCACCGGTGACATCCTTTCGCCGACATTGTTTCGCCGATCCTCCCTTTCGCCGATCCTTCCTTTCGCCGTTTTGCCGGTACATGTTCGCCGTTTTGCCGGTCTCAGTACATGTCTTGTGCCGGCGACACGTCCAGGCGAGATCAATGTCTCATGCTGTGACGGACTACTTCATTAAGATGACGACGGCAATCACCCATGATCATGTGAACAACTGGGAGACAGAAATTAAAGCTGCTGAAGCACGTCGCCTCGCCGATGTCACGGCAATGGATATTCTATGTACTCATACAACCGAGCCCGAGGAGCCTGTCGATATAATGCCAAGCGAGGTGCACACCCTGGTGGAAGAATGGATAAGAATGGCCCTCAATATCGAGGAGAAACAGTGCGTGTTTTATGTGTCACTCACTCATAATCCTTCTGATTTCTGGGCAGGATTGAGTTAGAGGACCGTCTCCGGCATTGGAAAAAGAACCCTCAGCCTGAAGATGCAAAACAGATTGAACACCTTCAAGATAATCTCACATCCCAGCTGACTGTGCTCAATACATTGCAACAGCAGGTTGGGGTGCTGGGAACAGTGGCACCAGATACATCAACATCAGATGATCCGACAGCCTTTGACGATCTTGATGATGATGAGCATGAAGGCGAGAGCGATGACGACGGCGACGTCCCCAGCCGCTATACTGTCACCGGCAACCTCCCACATGAACACCGGCCACTTGTCTTGCCTTCCACTGTGTCTGGTCGCAATCAAGCTCACTGTGCTGTAGAGGTGGCCGAGCGAACGAGGCAGGCCACACGGCATCTCAATGCACTTCGCACCATCATCACTGACAAATCCTTTCACTACTCCCATGTCATCCGAGTAGCACCCCGGAAAAGTGTCAAAACTCGAGCTCGAGCCGCGATCATCAAGCTCAATCAGCAGATTTCTTTCCATTCTCGAGTATATACATGATGCAGGGCGGCCCTCGGCCGGCTGCAAGCTTCGCCGGACGTCATGGCGAGATTTCGGGTTTTAAGCCGAGACGACCTGAAGTGCAGCACAGCTGTTCTGGATCCCAACATCCAGGGTTCAACAACTCTACGCCTGTCCTGGATATGGCAGATGCAACTGGGTATCAATCCTACGTCGCCAGCGGCCGTGCTAGAATGTTAGTTGCCGTGTATTGTCGCCGTGGATCTTCTGATCGCCTTTTAGTCCAACATGTTCATTGGTTACATGCACGAGCACGAAGCCACCGCTGGAAGGAGGAAGTCATCCTCGTCCAATATGAGATGGGTTGGACGACCCAATATTTTATCCATCAACGGGACATTTGGGACGGCCGGCGACAAGTCGCCGCTTCGCCGGGACTCATGGCACATGCAGCGAGAAAGGCGGCGATGTGGCAGATCCTTGTGACAGACGCTGAAGATGAATTTGCGGGTACTACAAGGTCATATGTGCGGATAATTGAGTAGTGTTTCCACATTTACACATAACATAAGGAAAAAAAACATGCATGTAACGTGTAACGATGTGACACATGGCATAAGCACATTGTTATCTGTCACATTTACCGCCATCTTCTTCTCATCCACAGTCTATTGCAACTACAATGCCCTCTTCCTCCACCTCAACTTCATTTATGACTGCTCCTCCTCGTTCCGATCCAAATACAGTAGTTGCATACTGTGAGTCACGCTTCCATGCCGCTTTGCTCGGTATCCAGCAGGCGCCGGCGAATCAGCATGGGTGGATGAAGGATATACTTGCCTCGGAATTGGTAAGCTGATGTGCCGATTAAATAATCTGTATACTCACATATCATAGGCCGTGTCGATGCGCTTTGTCGGCCTGGCGGCAAGTGCTGGAGTGCCAATAGACATTCCAATCATCACTCGCACACTGTCGTTCACCGATCTGGGTGGATATGGAAACGACGCTCATCCCCATTTTCCTTGGTCAGCCGTGCTTGATGGGAGCTCCCACCCGACGCAAGAATTTGGCATTGTGCCGCACTACCACCTCGACTGGTGGAACCACCCAGAGTGCCCCCAGCAGATTTTGGATGTCGACACGCTCACCCAGTGTCTCGAAGTCCACCACGGCATGCTTGGTCACCCGCCGGGCGGCGAGACTGTCGCCAGTCCATTTGCCGGTCCATTCGCTGGTCCATTTGCCGGTCACTCTCTTGCTGACTATCCATCAATTCCCCCTCCCCATATCTCTCTGAACTCTCAAGCAGCGGTGGGGTACCGCTCCGTGGCCCTTGACGCCTCTCACCAACTCCAAGCGGTGGCGAACAGGCTTCATGCTCAGGAAACAGTGTCGGCGAATGTGTTGCACTTGGCCATCCGTCGTGCTAGTGGTTTCAACATGCTCTATGAGCACGCCATGACTCTTGAATCCCTGGATCCCGCAAGGGGACACATTGCAGGACCACCATATCAGCCATCGGCAACCATTGGCAATCGCGCCGGTTCACCGGCGGCCACTCCCCAACCCTCATCCTCACAGCCGATGCGCAAATCAACCACTGCTCAAACGCAATGGAAAGGTAGGCCGAGGAGCAAGAAAGTCACCCTCCAGGATCTGGCCACCATGATCCAGGAGACTGCAGCGGCTGAACACGACCGATACCAGCAGCACCCCAGCCTGAAGTGGACCTGGGGCGTTGATCTCGAAGTTGACGACATCAGGAAGCTGGTGAGAGCAGCAGAAAACCAGTACCAGCTGCCGCATTCTGGATATGACGAGTCCCTAGCCGACGGCGGTTTTGCAGGTAACGACTCTGATGGCCCAGGAGAAGCCCCCTTCTCGGACATGATTGGTCGCCATTCCGCTGCCTCGCCATCTCTCATCACCAACCTCGGCACCCTCGATATTCCCCACCATTTCAGAGAGTACCCCCTTCGCCGAGCCCACACGGCCACGCCAGCAGACAACCTGCCACATGGGGCAGGTGACAACTCCGCTGCTGCTTTTCTTCCTGCCCCTTCCCTCACCGCTCTCGATGCCGAGTGTGACTCACCGATTTTCACTCCAATCCCGAGGTCACCCCCAACTCAAACTCCGGCCACCTCCACATCGCCTGTCGCCGATCACCAGGAGGTTGTCGACATTATCATGGGCGATATCAGTGATGAACAAGCGACCTCTGCGGGCGATATTCCTCTCCACCTTGTCATGCAGACACTGGAGGATATGAGTGACACCGACTCGCCATCCCAACATTCGCCGGCCGACCCTTCGCCGTCAAAACCTTTGCCATCTTCGCCGTCTTCGCCGTCTTCACTGTCTTCGCTGTCTTCACCGTGCCACCCTTCGCCGAAGCCTGTTGCGCCAATAAGGCGTTCACTGTCCATTGATTCCCCGGTCACTCCTTCCGCCGGGATCTATCATCAGACTCTGGACGTTGTCATGAACGTCCTAGAGGAGGAGGAGAGTGACATAGAGGATGACCAGAGCGGGCCCCCACCGTCAACACTATTTGACAATGCACTGGCGGCTCTTGAGGATTCCGATGAAGCCGACGACGAGGCTGATGGCAGCAACGAAACTGACGGCACCCATAACGGCAACAGTGACGGCGACAATCACGGCGACGGCGAACCTGACGGCGAAACTGACGGCGAAACTGACGGCGAAACTGAGGGCGAAACTGACAACGACAGCGACAGCAGTGGATCCATCACCAACGCACCTACTGCCGCCAACGTCGCCAGCGCACTTGAAGGTGTCGACTCCGATGTCTCTGATAGTGAGCCAACTGGACCCCCCCCTCTCACTCGTTCGCCGGGGCTCTTTGCCCATGCCCCTGGGGCTCAATTCCAATGCCGCCCTTGGACCGCTGAAGATTTAGCTGATATGCGTGTCCCTGGCAGTTCGAGTGATACTGGGTCATCGGAGAGCGAGGGTGCAGAGTGATATGCCTATAGCGGGGTACCATTGTTATTACATTATACTATATACAGATGAGTTTGTCGCTGGCTGCATTGACTGTCGCCGGCTGCATTGAGTTTGTCGCCGGGGGCATAGAGTTTGTTGCCGGCCACATTGACGTTGTCGCCGGCCACATTGAGTTTGTCACTGGCTGCATTGACTGTCGCCGGCTGCATTCAGTTTGTCGCCGGGGGCATAGAGTTTGTTGTGTCACCGTTCGCCGTGGCGAATTCACTGGTGCTCTAGCGAATTCGCTGCTTCCGTAATTTACCATACAGTGTATGCGTTCGCTAGACCGTATATTACAATACAGTGTAGGTTGAGTATGTGTCTCCTTTCGATGACAACAATCCTTTCCATCACGAGCAAACTCCAAACCTCGCCGAAGCAATTATGCTTATGACGCAGGAGCTCCGATGTAGAGAGACTCCGAAGACTCCGAAAAAGAAGTCGAAGGAACCCGACACTTTTGACGGTTCCGCCTCTCGGAAACTCACCAGTTTCCTCGCACAATGCACACTATATTTCCGAAACAACCCCGCCTTTGACGACGATGATAACAAAGTCAGTTTCGCTCTGTCGTACCTCCGAGGAACCGTGCTTGAATGGTTTGAGCCCACCCTCTTGGGAGAGTCCGACGACGACTCTGTCTGGTTGGACGACTGGCCGCCTTTGTGCACATCCTCCAATCCAAATTCGGACCTATCGATCCGACTGGAGAAGCAGAGGATAGTCTGGATCACCTTTGGATGCGCGACAATCAGAAGATCCTACGTTACAATGTGGACTTCAAACGTCTTCCTGCTTGCATGCAGTGGGATGATGGCGCGCTCCGATATCAGTACTATACCGGTTTAGCGGAACACATCAAGGACGTTTTGGGGACTTTTCCCAAACCAAAGACTCTCGCTGAGTTGAAAGTAATGGCCCATAACATTGATGCTCACTACTGGGAATGTCAACACGAGAAATCGCGCTCCTCCGACAAATCTACTCTGAAGTCCAACAAGTCTGACAAATCCGACAAAAAACAGACCCCCGCTTCATCATCCTCCAACAACAACTCCTCATCGTCTAAACCCAACTCGCAACAACAAAAATCGTCATCCACCTCCCCGAAATCCACCCTCTCTGACAAACTTGGCAAAGACGGGAAATTAACTCCCCAAGAATGCCAACGATGATTTGACAATAATTTATGCATGTTTTGCGGCAACGTGGGTCATCGGGCATCCGACTGCTCAAAGAAGTCGTCTTCTAATGCCAAAGCAAAGGCCCGCGCGGCCCAAGCTGAGGACAAATTGGAGAAGACGACCAAGTCAAAAAAATAGTAAGCAGTCCTCAGATTCCAGCACGTACTGGGGATTGCGTTGACTCCTTTTGTGCACCTTTGGAAACCCTCCGACTCAATGCGTCCACTCTCTCAAATCCGAACTCTCTATGTATTGATTTGATATCTCCAACTTTTTCCGATTCTCTTCTGATAAAGACTCTTATTGATTCTGGTTCTACACATTGCTTCACAGATACCAGATTTATTTCTTCTTTAAACTTATCTCCGACTCCGATTCCTTCACCTATGGTTTTGAAACTTTTTGACGGTTCTTCTGTTATGGACTCTACGGTATGAGGACCATGTCATATCTTTTACTTATCGGCCCGACTCGGCACCCTCTTACGAACTTACTATGTCTAATGTCTACTTTCGCAACCTTCGATTCCCAGTCTGACTCATTACATTACTTCATCATCCCCTTTAGTATACTTTGCTCCCGCGCTGACTCGCTTTCCGCAGTCAGCTTACTCACTGTACATAGCCTTCCGCAGTACTGACTCATCCGCTACCGCCTATAGTCAGTACCTATATAAACCTCTTGTACTGTAGTAGATTCCTTAGATTTAGCAATCACATTGCTCTTCGCCTTTCCACTTCCTGCATACTCTGCCCAAACCTTGGAACGGTTTGTTAAGCATAACAAGTTGCTAAATCTCGTTAGGTTGGCCCAGAGCGAAGAGAGCAACTACCAGACGAGTCAAGACGTCATGCTTCTTTGAAGACTTCACCAGTAACCCATTCAGCATGCCAGAAGCCCGACAGGAGGAGCTAAGTCCTCGAGACAGTGAAACAAGGGACGACAGATGGAAGGACATGCACTGGTCATCCGAGGTGGTGGTGACATGCGCACCGGATCGGGTACCACTTATGGTGGTCAGGGCAAGGCCATGGAGATTGACAAAGCAGGAGTAGCCCGTTGCTACAACTGTCAACGCTTCGGTCATCTGGCTAAAGACTGTAGCACTCCAAAGAAGAAAGATGGTCGCAAGTGTTTCAACTGTGACCAAGAAGGCCATATTGCGCGCAACTGCCGCAAGCCGAAGAAGAACTCCGGAAGGGTTAGGAAGGTGTCCAAGGAAGATGCCGAGAATGATGAAACCACAATCTTAGAAGCCGACGAGAAGGATTTTCCTGAAGGGTCCGATTAAATGATGCTAAGTCGCGACCCTTATCTATTAAACAGACTTGCTTGCCTTGTATGACTGCAGACAATAGAACCTATGTCATCCCTGCCAAGCGAGCCACTGCGTCAACTAAGATTGTGAAGGGAGATAAACCTCCAAAAAGATGAGAAATCAGGCTGTTAGCTCAGCTCCAAACACGATGAGGACCAAAGGTTATCCGACCTGAGGTTGACAGCAGATGTGAACGCACATGCATCCATCCCAGAATAGTATGCGAACAGAACCTCCCCACGCGAGGAGCAACTACCAGACGAGTCAAGACGTCGTGCTTCTTTGAAGACTTCACCAGTAACCCATTCAGCATGCCAGAAGCCCGACAGGAGGAGCTAAGTCCTCGAGACAGTGAAACAAGGGACGACAGATGGAAGGACATGCACTGGTCATCCGAGGTGGTGGTGACATGCGCACCGGATCGGGTACCACTTATGGTGGTCAGGGCAAGGCCATGGAGATTGACAAAGCAGGAGTAGCCCGTTGCTACAACTGTCAACGCTTCGGTCATCTGGCTAAAGACTGTAGCACTCCAAAGAAGAAAGATGGTCGCAAGTGTTTCAACTGTGACCAAGAAGGCCATATTGCGCGCAACTGCCGCAAGCCGAAGAAGAACTCCGGAAGGGTTAGGAAGGTGTCCAAGGAAGATGCCGAGAATGATGAAACCACAATCTTAGAAGCCGACGAGAAGGATTTTCCTGAAGGGTCCGATTAAATGATGCTAAGTCGCGACCCTTATCTATTAAACAGACTTGCTTGCCTTGTATGACTGCAGACAATAGAACCTATGTCATCCCTGCCAAGCGAGCCACTGCGTCAACTAAGATTGTGAAGGGAGATAAACCTCCAAAAAGATGAGAAATCAGGCTGTTAGCTCAGCTCCAAACACGATGAGGACCAAAGGTTATCCGACCTGAGGTTGACAGCAGATGTGAACGCACATGCATCCATCCCAGAATAGTATGCGAACAGAACCTCCCCACGCGAGGAGCAACTACCAGACGAGTCAAGACGTCGTGCTTCTTTGAAGACTTCACCAGTAACCCATTCAGCATGCCAGAAGCCCGACAGGAGGAGCTAAGTCCTCGAGACAGTGAAACAAGGGACGACAGATGGAAGGACATGCACTGGTCATCCGAGGTGGTGGTGACATGCGCACCGGATCGGGTACCACTTATGGTGGTCAGGGCAAGGCCATGGAGATTGACAAAGCAGGAGTAGCCCGTTGCTACAACTGTCAACGCTTCGGTCATCTGGCTAAAGACTGTAGCACTCCAAAGAAGAAAGATGGTCGCAAGTGTTTCAACTGTGACCAAGAAGGCCATATTGCGCGCAACTGCCGCAAGCCGAAGAAGAACTCCGGAAGGGTTAGGAAGGTGTCCAAGGAAGATGCCGAGAATGATGAAACCACAATCTTAGAAGCCGACGAGAAGGATTTTCCTGAAGGGTCCGATTAAATGATGCTAAGTCGCGACCCTTATCTATTAAACAGACTTGCTTGCCTTGTATGACTGCAGACAATAGAACCTATGTCATCCCTGCCAAGCGAGCCACTGCGTCAACTAAGATTGTGAAGGGAGATAAACCTCCAAAAAGATGAGAAATCAGGCTGTTAGCTCAGCTCCAAACACGATGAGGACCAAAGGTTATCCGACCTGAGGTTGACAGCAGATGTGAACGCACATGCATCCATCCCAGAATAGTATGCGAACAGAACCTCCCCACGCGAGGAATACCGCCCATAGCAATTCTAAATGCAGATGGATCACCAAATCGACAACAGAAAGCAAGCCAACTTGCTGAAGTCAAACTGGATTTGGGAGCACATCAGGAAACCATGGAAGCAATGGTACTGGACATTGGGAGAACAGACATGCTCTTGGGACATGACTGGTTGGTGCACCACAACCCCACAATCAATTGGACAACCGGCGCGGTAACATTTAACCGGTGCCCAACAACATGTCAAACCAAACACTCGGATTTCAGGGTTAACCTGGATGGTTGCAAACACCGGGTTCGCATGGTTGAGGTGCGCGACAAAGATGCACCCAAAAAGTCGGATCAGAAATGGAAGCCTGGAGACCCTATTTTGGAAGCTGTCACTCCCACAACCAAACGACCCTCATATGTTGAACGATTTGCTCATCTCTTTGAGGAGAACTTTGATAAGATCCCAAAGGAGAGGGAATGGGACCATGGTATCCAACTTACACCGGACGCACCAAAGGAACTAGGGGGAAATACATATCCTATGATGGAAAAGGAACAAGAGGAATTGGACGCATTCATTGACAAGGGTCTAGCAACAGGAAAGATCCGCCCGTCCAAATCCCCTTATGCCTCTCCTTGCTTCTTCATCAACAAGAAGGATGGCTCCAAACGATTGGTACAAGATTACCGCATGGTCAACAAATTTACGGTCAAAGACAAATTCCCACTCCCACGCATCTCCGACCTCTTGGACGTGCTGAAAGATGCAGTCTACTTCAATAAAATGGACATCATGTGGGGTTACAACAACGTCCGGATTAAGGAAGGCGATGAATGGAAGGCCGCCTTCCTCACCAGTCGAGGATTGTTCGAACCGTTGGTCATGTTTTTTGGTCTTTGCAACTCCCCGGGAACGTTCTCTCGAATGATGGCTAGTCTATTCCGGGACCAGATCCGCCGATGTATCTGCATGATCTACATGGATGACATCGTGGTTATCGGTAAAACCAAGGAAGAACTCGCGCGAAACACCAAAGAAATCCTACAGATCCTATCGGACAATGATTTGTTTCTAAAGGAGAAGAAGTGTTTATGGGAAGTAACGAAATGTCCTATATTGGGATATGTGGTTGGTGAGGGACGTGTTGAGATGGAAACTGAGAAGGTGGATACAATTCGAAACTGGCGAGCACCCACATCAAAAAAGGAAGTTCAGAAGTTCCTTGGATTTGCTAACTTCTATCGACGTTTTATTGAAGGGTACTCAAACATCGCGAAACCTCTCACCGCGCTCACAGGCGGTACGGCATTTACTTGGGGACCAACAGAGCAGCAAGCTTTTGAAGGTCTCATACGGGCAATTACATCGGCACCAGTCTTGGCATTACCGAAACCAGAGGGACAGTTCAGGGTTGAAACCGATGCATCAGGCTATGCAATTGGAGCAGTACTCTCTCAGAAGCAAGACGACAAATGGCACCCCATCGCGTTCTTGTCGCGGACCATGTCCACAGCCGAACAGAATTACAAGATATATGACAAGGAACTCCTGGTGGTTGTGGAAGCATTAAAAGATTGGAGACACTATCTGCTCGAAGCCAGGGAACATCTCGAAATCTTGACCGATCACAAGAACCTGGAATATTTCCGTCGTGCTCAGGACCTGAATCAATGACAGCGATGCTGGAAAATGAAGTTACAAGACTATGACTTCGAATTACGGCATGTGCCTGGCAAGACCAATGCGAAAGCGGACATCCTGTCACGCTTACCCTGGTACGAAGCGGAACTCGAACCACAGGACAGTGACCAAATGCTCAAGGAGGGACTATTCTTGAAACGGTTGGAATCAGAAGATGTGGTACAAATGGAGATGTTCACGGAGGAACAATTCTTTGAAGGGGGTGAAACATCTGATTCCATCAAAATTGGAAGCGTCATGACCATCAAAAATCCGTGGATCGCACGCATCAAGGGTTCAAACTGCATGGAGACAGAGGTGGCCCAGGGTCTAAAGAAGAATCCTCATTGGTATCAGCAGGAGAATGGGATCACCTATGCAGGAGAACGAGTCTATGTCCTGCCAGATCCACAATTACGCCAAGAATTGATGTTCGAGTCACACGATGCACCAGTGGATGGACATCCAGGACAGTACCGAACACATGAACTCCTCACTTGCACCTACTGGTGGCCTACCATACTGCATGATGTGAAGAAGTATGTGAAGGGTTGCAACACTTGTCAACGCAACAAGATTAACCGACAAAAGCGACATGCTCCACTACATCCCCATGCAGCACCAAGTCACCCATGGGAAGACATAGGAATTGACGTTGTGGGACCAATACCAGAATCTGATGGAAAAAATGCAATCCTGGTCATCACGGATAGACATTCGAAGATGCTTCACCTCATTCCGACAACCGTGGAACTATCAGCTGAAGGATTAGCCAAGATCTATCGGGATCAGATATGGAAGCTTCATGGGATCCCCAAGAAGATCATCAGTAATAGGAGACCGCAGTTTGCTGTGAAGTTCATGGAGATACTCTGCTGCATGCTAGGGATCAAGAGGAATCTGTCCACCGCATACCACGCACAGACTGTTATGCTTAACAAACCGTTCCAAGGTTCGGGCAGAGTATGCAGGAAAGTGGAAAGGCGAAGAGCAAAGTGATTGCTAAATCTAAGGAATCTACTATAGTACAAGAGGTTTATATAGGTACTGACTATAGGCGATAGCGGATGAGTCAGTACTGCGGAAGGCAGTGCGCATGAGTACTGTAAGGCGACTGCGGAAGGCTATGTACAGTGAGTAAGCAGACTGCGGAAAGCAAGTCAGCGCGGGAGCGAAGTATATTAAAGGGGATGATGAAGTAATGTAATGAGTCAGACTGGGAACCGAAGGTTGCGAAAGTAGATATTAGACATAGTAAGTTCATAAGAGGGCACCGAGTCGGGCCGATAAGTAAAAGATATGACGTGGTCCTCATACCGTAGAGTCCGTAACATGTTCCCCTCTCCAAGCTCTGTGTCCTCACAGAGTCACTGTCCCCATCCCTCGTTGTTGCCAGGATCGGACCAGTTCGGACTCTCCTTGAGACTCCAATCATATATCAACTCCTCGTTGATGGCTACGGCGAGTTCAAGGCCTTTGATAGCCAGCCGAATACGTCGATTCTCAATCACGAGGGTGCTGGTGTAATTTCCGAGAATTTGTTTTTCCTCAGGAGTCGGGGCGACGGGGAGATTGGACAGCGGGTGAAGCCGGATATGCATCTGGCAATGAAGGAGGTCGGCGAGGGAAGTTTCGAGGGCGTGGATTTGATCTCTCATGGAGAGCGCTTCGTTCATAAGGGCGGCAATGGCGGGGTTGATGTCGGTGGTGGAGGTGGAGGTAACGGTGGTGTTGAACATGGCGGTGAGGATGGTTGAGAGATAGAAGAAAAAGGGGGAGGCTATATTGGGCAAGGAAAAGGACTAGAGCGGGGAACTCGGTGTGTGGTTGACTGATGAGGTCGATACTTGTCATGGATTCCGAGGGCTGTCTTTTATCGTGGGCGAGACGGGTTCTGCCGATGGAAATCATGGATCAAATCCTGAGCGTTCTGAACATTAGCTCGAGGTTCCCATGTGTTCTCTTCTGGACCATATCCTCCCCAC